>JABUQX010038718.1:0-25000 GCA_015478945.1 Trachelipus rathkii
AAAAAAAGGAATACATAGTATTTTTCTTTATTTTCTTTCTTTATTTCACTGCGACAACATTTCTGAACAGACAATTTCCGGTAATAAGAACTTGATCACGTCCTCAAGATTTTAAGACTTGTCACAACTCCATGAGCTTTTACTGTTTGGTTCGGGTAGGGCTTAGGCATCAAAAACAAAACCATCTGTTGACCACTCATATCTACCTTGCTTATTCTTTATGGCTTCCGATCACTGGTCTATAGTAAGACCAATTTCTTAAAAAAACTCACCTGAAATTCAAGAATCAATGAAGTCAACATCTTTAAAACTCATCAAAGAAGCTGTACTGCTTGCTAGTAGGCAATGAAGTCTCAATTGGCCAGCTTCTTGCAATTTCCGGCCCTCTACTTCAAAACTCTCCGCAACTGGTTTTAGCTGTGACACACTTCTAAGATGAATCTCATCCAGGATCGATTTTCGAGTTTTAAATGATTTTAATGACTTCGAAATTTGCTTTGGATAACACAACATAAATAGAATGGAAAATAACAGTCTCTATGCGTCCTCACTACACAGTTGTTGAAGTAAGATTAATAAACATCAATATAATGAAATTACAAATCAAAACATAGCATCACTCATATCATTTGAGTAATATAAGTTCTATTGCACAGTCTTTTAACTCACAAACTAATCACAACATCTATAAACAGTAATAAACAGTTAGACACTAACAAAGTCTGAGAATTTCTCATCCACTAGTGAGAGAAGAATACCAGAAAACCACACATTGATGATATGAGTGTAAGTCGAACCAGAATATAAGGAAAAACCAATAATCTGTTCTAACATCTTCTTTTACTCAAATCATTACAAGACTAGTGTCACTGTATTGTGATATCATTAACAAACATACTCCACATATAAAAGTACACTTCGCTGATTGGTCTGCAGTCAATTACTGCTTCCCACTTTATTACAGTAGCACCAATCATGAGCCATACTTGCCCCGTGCCATCTTTTATTATAAATATAAAAAATAATTATATTCACACTAGTGAGTGCTATATGTATCTATACGATATATTCACCTCACGTATTCCATTAACCATAGATGCTTAGTTAATATTGTTTATGGGATCTAAAACCCCAGGAGAATTAACAAAGTTTTTCATTTTAAAATTTTAAGCTTTCTAAAACATGCAAAATAATGCAGACAATCTTTAAGAGGATTCACATGAAGATTTCATGTTATACAGATAATCATCTTGTGAAGAGTACTTAAAAAGATAAAGAAAAAGAGCGGCTCTTTAGATTGCCTTATTAATGACTACGGGAGTACAGTTATCTGAAGCCTCACACCTAATTGAGTCACTCTCGACAGGACACTCATTACTTTATACACACTGCTTCTCATTCTCCAGTGTACTTTCAATGATAAAGTGAGTCAGATTGGATTAGAAATCAAATAATATTTGAGAAATCTTCCAAAATTTGGTGTTGGATATCACCTCATTCAAAGAAGCTGCATAATTTATAAAATTATATCAGTTAGAATACTAATAGACATTAACAAAGTATCGAATCTTCTTATAATATAAACATACTGATAAGAAAATTTATAATCTTCACCACTTTGACTATAATACTAATATTTACGTATCTTAATTAATCACGAGGTATATTTAGTTTCAAATACTATATGTCTTAACTAATAATAAATAATCATAATTTTCGATATATATATAACAATGAAATTAACTGTAAAATATATATTGATATATATATTTAATTACATTATTCGATCAAGGACGATTATATTATTATTCCTTTGTACAATGTAATATCATACACATACACTTAGCATGCACAAAACGCAATGAATGACTTTATTTGTCAAACACGATGAGCAAAAAAAATTAAAAACATAAAAAAAGTAATGTTTATAATCAAAAAATTTACATTTTAATATCAAAAAATCATATATAAAACAAAAATTAGAGCTAAATCAACCACACTGCCATGCCTAAAGCTAAATTCCCGCTGTTGGCAATCTAACACGCAGCAATTGTAAATAGAGAAATATGAAATATGCAGGAAAATTAAAAAAACGGACAAGAGCTACCACAAAACAATTTGCGAATGAAGGGACGTACCCATGACACACGAGTTGATCCTTTCCGATCTCCAATATCAAGAAAGACAATATTCAAAAACAAGCCACGATAATTCCTATAATATATAACCAATTATGTAAAAATCTATATAAATATACTATACTATTATTAAACCATAAATAATACAGCTATCAAATATTAGCAAAGTTGAAATATACTTAGACAACAATGAGAAGTAACTAAGCAATAAACATTATGAAACCGTCTGATGCTTCAATATTATCAACATCTTTTTTTTCTCAAACCACAGCGATGTTTCTTGCAGAAAAATAACTTTTATTTAATTATTGTTAGAATATATAATTTATTTTCTATTAAAAAAATTATTTGTTATTAAAAAAATGTTTTAGCTATTTGTAAAAAGATTTATTTAGAATATTATATTAAATAAACTTTATCTCTAGGAACTTTCTGTCGTACTTTTTAGTCTATTCTTTTTTTGATATAACTTTTTATAACATTGTTTGATAACACTCATATATTATTAATTATTTATCTTATTAATATAACTTATTTTATTGTTATTTTTAACACTTAAAAAAAAAAATTATATTATTATTCTTGTATTATTATGTATTTATACTCGTAAATCTGGGGAAAAGTTGTGTTATTTAATTACATGAATATCCAATTTGGGAAAACGGTAAAAGATAGGTACAATCTATGAAAATTCAGTTATAAGTAATGTCAAAAATCATACCTAACTGACAATACAATCAGCATGAATCCCGATTATATAGTATTACCTAAACTTAATGGGCCTGATACTATTGGGGTATTTGATCTACTTGATCTGTTGACTCAAGTCATGATTTTGCGAGGTCATATCTTTGGATAGAACATAAGAACTAAAAATCTATGTTCTTTTTTATACTGAAGATCTGGAGACCGAATATTTATTACTTTGTACTGTAATGATAAATGATGACTAAAACCAATCTAGCGATCGTTCTATACGATAAAAATCTCCCAATCTACTTGATACCCGCACACCCGGGTCCCGGATTCCACTAATTTACGACCGCAGCCCTCTTCTACCGCCGACGGTGTCACCTCAGACGCCCACCTTACGAATAATATAAAGAGTTGGAACATAAGGTAAAGCTGATTAAAAAATATAATAGTAATAACAATCAAAAACATAAAACAAGTACACTTAAAGTAGGAATAAATACTAAGTATCATATTACATATAAACTACTAAAATTATGTTCATAAACTTTAAAAAAAATAGAAAAATCAACCAACAGTTTAATGTGAAATAACTAGATAGAATCGTATATCGAACATTTAACATAAAGATAAACCTTAATATTTAACAAAAAATCTGATGTCATAACATAATTTTCAAATATTCTACCTTGCCTTTCATTCTTAGAGGGATTTAGCGGCAAAGTCGTTAGGCGAAATTAATCAGAAAACAAATTTTAATCAAGGATACTTCTAATAATAATTAAAAAAAAATATAACGATATAACTATTTTCGTGAGAGTTATCACTTTTATTGGATTGACTTTAACCAATAATAATTATTCTAACTGTAACGCTAGCTTTAGCGCTGGTATAGCATTGACCTAAAGCTAACTATAATTAATTAAATTTCTTTTTATCACAGAATCTTTTACTTTTACATTACTATGAATATAAAGTAGATGCCATTAACAACTCTATTCAACTAATCATAATAATAGACTTGTTAGTATAATTGAATAATACATATGATGTAATAACTTTAATTCAAATTAACGATGATTACCTTCATAACTTCGAACACACTGGGTCAGAGAAATAATCAACTATCAATAATGATATTAATAATGACATTAATAATATTGATAATAGTATCAAGAATAATATTAATAATATCAAAAATCGTATTGATAATAATATTAATAATAATAATAATTAATGTTCACAGCATAGAACGTATCTGTTCTAAGACGGTGATCTTTGTATCACACTGAGTAGGAGTAATCCAAAAGCAAAATATAACTAAAGTATCACTATGATGTTTGCTGCTTAGAAACAGATCTGTTAAAAGTAAGGAAATTCATATGGCACATTATAAAAGTAAAATTATATAATAATGCTAAAATAAAAAAAAAAACACAATAAACAGTTCTGTTTATGACAGAGGGCACTATCTAGTACAATGAAAAAATAAATAATTAACATTTAAAATAGTGAGATAAAAAAATGAAAACATAATAGGATTATAAATCTTTATGTAAAGAAACACCTAGTTTATTTATATTTAATTTGGGCAGGGTAAATACAGTTATGTATAATGTGGAAATAGATATTCATAACAATCCGCAACCACGACATTTCGGTTGGTTTATAAGCCCGGAAAAAAAAAAAATGTTTAATTAAAGTGGGGTGGAAAGTGGTGTTTTGGGAAATTTTCCGACCCAAGCCCCCCACCAACCACTACAAAACACGAACAAACAAACACCAGACAACAAAACAGCTACCACACACAGCGAGGAAATTTTTGGGGGAATCCCCCCCCCCCCCAAGTTAAAAAAAAAAAGAGGGGAAATTTCATAGTATGGCGATAAAAGAAATAAAGAATGGTACACAATGAAACCAAAAAGTATTTTTGGCAATACAGCGAGCCACCCCCCGAGGAGAGAAAGGCACACCACTAATCCGGAAAGTTTTTTTTTGGTGAATGGGACGGGTGTGAGGGGGCAGCTCTATCAAAACACAACACAACACACAATGGGGGGTTTTTGGGGGCCCCCAAACCCCTGGGGCACTACACACACAGGCGAGCAGCGGAACACACCCACACACACGCACACCAAACAAACAAACCACATCACAACAAACACTACTGCAACCCCACCACACAAAAAAACATTTGCCCAACCAAGCCCGCAACGCTTCTACTATCTTACACACCCCTGCGCGCGAAAGTTTGCTGCCGTGATGGGTAGAATAATAAAGCCCCCATCCCTAGGTAGAGGTGTCACAAAAAAAAGAAATATAAAAATTTATATACATTTCCTCCTTTGTGAATAAAACCAATAGCAGAGAGACCTGCAGTAAGGTTCGAAATCTCTCTCATATCACTTTGTGTCTAGCGAGACAATATTTTGGGTTAGACAAGATTTTGTCTTGTATTGGTGAGAGAATCTCCAAGTTGAATAGGAGAATATACACAGATAAATAAATGATCACGTCCCTCCGCCCTTGGAGAGGCCCCCTGGGTTTCAGTTCATTTAAAAATTCATATATTTTATCATTCCCCCAATGCAACGTTTCGTAGGGTTTCGTATATGACCACCAACCCCTAAGGTTAACGTTCCAGTATAGAGCACCGACCACTCTCTCTCCACCCCGGTATAATTTCTGCAACATCCATTTCATCATAACTTTAAACTATCACTAAACTTAATATTTCCCTTTGTATTTTCCACCCGGTATTCTCCACATGGTGAGGCCAAACCGCAAAACTGGTGTCGACATCTGCGCGGCACCTGGCTACCCTGACACCCTTTTGGGGGGGGATAATAAAAAAAAAAGGTATGATGAAGGATTTATAAGGTATTATATAAATATAGGTTAAAAATTTGCAGTAAAAAAATACCTTTATTTACACCCCAAAGTTATTGTTTATATATATTATTTTTTATTTTATTATTTATTATTATTATATATTTATTATTTTATCAGTCTTTCTAATGTTTATAATTCAAAATGAGCTAAATTTGTAATGTAATAATTTAATAAAAATAAGAAAAGAATTAAAGAAAAAAAAAGGAATATTATAGTAACGCCACAAAAAGTACGGAAAAGAAAGGAAAAAGAAGTCAGTAAATAGAAGAGTAACTATGTAAATAGAGAGTAAAGAAGTTATGAATATATCAGATAATTTTAATAGTTATTAGAATAATTTCCTTATTTCAATTAAAAGAAGGAAAAAATTTGGGAAAAATATAACTAGTTTAACCTCCCCCCCCTTAACTTTTTTAAAAAAACCCCCTACTATTAAGTTTTTTAAAAAAAACAATGGTTTTTATCCTTTATGAAAATACCATTATTTTTATATTGTATTTTAGGGTAGTATTGGAAAGGGTACAACATACATATATAAATTTTTTGAAATTTTCTATTTATGAGGTTACTCACCTACCTACGTGCGCACCAAAATAGAACAGTATATGGTGAATATCAGAGAAAATAGGTGTCCGGTGACCTTAACGAAATCGTATATATTTGATCTGCCCCAAAATTTTTATTTGATATGATAGTAAACAATTATTTTTTATAACTATCTTAATTTTGGAATCTCCTGTGGTTATTATTGTCACTCACCCTATGAGACCCAAAATTCTATACAAGTTTTTAAAATAATAACGTGACCTACAAAGAGTAGAAAAAATTAATAAACAATTATCTATTTCTAATCAAGATTCTATTTAGATGGTAACTAATATTCTTATATAGTTTAAAATTTTTAAATTTAATTTTATTTAATTAGAAATTGGAAAATTTCATTTTTCACCTTTATTTACATATTTTTTTTTTAATATTAGGCAAATTTTATATATCTTAAAGAATTTATGTCGACCACTTTATATTCCTACCTTTTGGAGTTAGTTAATACTCAAACAACTTTTTGGTGAAAATATAATAATATCTTATTTAAATGTTTTAATTCAACATTTATTTTATACTAGTATTTATTATTTAATATTATTTTCAAAGTATTGAGGTTTCCTCACTTTGCCTAGATATGCGATCTCCACCTCTTGACTAACATCAAGCGCTATTATTTACCAACCCCCCACTGGAAATAAAAATTAATAATACTATTAACAGGCGCAATTTTTTTCAAGAAATGCAAAGTAACTATGGCATTGTATAGTTATACATATTTGCAATAGTATCCATCAGATATATAATATTTTTTTTAATTATATATTATTATAATCATTATTATGAATATATTAATCCTTATCACCTTTATAACTGTGTTCCTTAAAGTATTGTAGAGCACCGCTATATATGAAAACAACTTGATTCAGAAAAATCGCAGAATTTCGCGAAAAGTTTGTTTCTCTCTAAAGAATCTCAGGAAGTAAGACATAGGGGCTACTTATTTATCGAGTGCACGTGTGCGTCGCGAGATGGAGGCTACAACTCCTGACAAAGATGCCAGAGTGTTTATTGCTTGTAATTGATACAAATGGTCTCCCTTCCTTACCAAGAGTTTCGTAAAATTTTGTATATTGAATAATTGAAGAGGTTCGCCCCAGATCATCTTTTGCCCCCCTAGAAATAAACTTATATGTCCAAACAGCTGCCACATTTAAACAATACACATCAATTCCACTTTAAACAAGCACTTCATCCACACATAAGAAAATCGTAACAGTAATAGAATGAAAGGCCAGCTCCTTCAAACATTTATCCAACAGCTCTCACACCTCCGCTTCCGCATATAACCTTGTTTGTATTTTGAGAACTCTGTGTGAAATAAAGAGCTTTCTTTCAATCGGTATATCATAGTATAATCACTAAAGTTGAGAGAGTTTTCGAACGCCGTTGATATATAAGAATAGACAGCCGAATTTTTTCCCTTAGGTTGAAAAAATTTTATCCATGGAAAAAAAACTTTTTCAACAAAATGTCAAAAAATAAAGTTTCCTTTTTTTCCCCCCCCCCCAACTTATGGTTAAATGGTGAGAGTTTTCGCTTAATTAGCGAATAATATAAATGATATTAAATTAGAATGTTTTACTTATATATCACCAACGAATGTCGCAATCACGCGACTATGAATCGGGTCCCAACAGCATGTTGGATATTAAATTAAGAGACTATATTTCTTTGACACTACATCTCTAGAAACTACCACCTTTTCTTATTCATTTTGGGATTTGCTTTTCCAATAAATTAAAAAAATTTTAATTTTTTTTAAAATAAAAAAACTGGGGCGTAAAAAAATGTGCATATCATAATCATCTTGATAACTTTTAAATAAGTACTATTTATATTTTACTCTTCGTCGAGAGCTTTATGATGATACAAGCCAAAAAAGAAATCACATGACTATATGTGATTCTCTTTCTCGAATACTATATCACCATGAGGACTTATTAATATAATCTATTATTTGTTAATTTTCAAGAGAAAGTTAGGAAAAGTACTCTTCTTCCACTAAATTTCTATCTTATGTTAGTAACAATGACTCAACACATTAAAATGGTTAGATATCAAAGAAGCTCCATTTGTAACCATCACACATTAACACACTTAAGCTAGACTTAAGCGAATCAATCCCCCTGGCTAACCGCGCTCCCCTCATAATTTTGAAAAATATATTGAATTTTTTTTTTTAAACCTTTAATTTTTGCCACAAATGGAAAACAAAAAATATTATTTAATTATTAACAAACTGATGATAAAAAAAAGTAAAATTCCAAAATAAGTATTAAGAAAAGAAAAAATAAAATTAATAAAAATATCTTTTGACTCTAATTAGTTGCCAAAAACCAATGTTCCAAAAAATTTTGGTTTTTTTTTTAATATATTATATATATTTATATTTTATCCGATCGTATTTTTTTTTCTTTTTTTCGTTCCCAATATAATTTAATTTTTGCTATCATTATTAGCCAAATAAATAAAACTAATTTATTAAACAATAAATTATAAAAAAAAAAGCCTTATATATAAATAATTTAAGTTTTGAAAAAAAAAAAATAAATGTGTTATAATATGTGGGTAAGGGGAATAACCCATATATTTAGCACCTATTATTTTAAATGAATAAAGATAGAGCCCCCAAACGATTTAAATAAAGATCTATGTCACAAAATTATTATAAATACCACACAATACTAAAGTCATAGCGAAAGTATATAGAATAAATAACCCCCCAATTTCCCATAGTTAGGTAACTTCATGTTTGGTAGTAATATCATATTTTATTGAGATCAACCCTTGATCTACTTTTTTAAACTTTAGAAACAACCCTTTCATTCCCTCCCTTGCACATAAGTTTGAGCCAGAGAGCTCGTTTGTATAATGTATATTTCCGCCCTAACCTTATAGAGATTTGTTGGAGTATATATACTTATACATCACAGAACACACAAGTTATACTATAAAGAGTCTCACCTATCTGAGATAGAATTACTAAGCGGGTGCATTTAGCAAATAATGCGCGTTACCTAAATATAATATCCCAAATGACGCGTGCACACAACAGAACTAGTTATGTATTTGTCATTATGTTGTGTGTGTGTACCTCCATAATGCACACAACTTATGTTCCTCAGCCCTCCCGCCTAACGCTTCAACTAGTGATATATAAAAGAATTCGACATACTTGATCGCTGCTCCAGCGCCCCCCCGCATCACCCTCTGCTTCTCCGGAACATAAATAGTAGGCGCAGGCTGCCAAATCTGAAACAAGCTCGAATTGAGCAAAAATTCCCCCTATCACGTAAAACATTGGAAGACATGCGAATATTATACACATGAGAATGCGAGAAACACACAAAATAAGAATATTTTCCATTTATCCCTCCGTCTGCGTTCTATTCGCATTCAGAGTATTTACCATAAGACGTTTTATACGCGGCTATAAGCAGATGTAACTTTTACAATAATATTTATTTCTGAGTCTCCGTTCTGGAGACGGAGTTGCTTATATATTACCATGATTCTCCACACGAAACACCTCACCTTTACAATGCAGATAAAATCTTTTAATTATATTAGATTATATTTGAAGAGCAGACAACTATGATTAGTATGCTGCCGTATATATATAGAGAAGCAGCAACACAACTCTGTACTGAGCGTGTATAAATAAGAGAGTAAATACAATCACCAAAATGAGAAAGTTGTCTCCGGCTTGATGTTTGATGGTATTAGGGCCACTCTGACTGAGAATGGGAATTAGTCTTAACTAAGACACTCTCCTTTTATTGTAAAGATATAAATGGATATTATTAAAATATATTGCAAGACCTTATAGAGCGCAAAGCCGAATAGTATCCAATATAACCGAGAGAATTGAGAGGATATGTGTGTGGTATAACTCTCACTATTAAGAGCCATCATAACAACTGAACATATATCAAAATATCGAACCTATCCCCAAAGGGAAACTGTAATCAAATCAGTGATTTTCATAAAACTTTCCCTCCAAACAAGCATAAGCATCCACCCGGGAATTGGAAAACAAATTGGAAAAAAAAACCTCCCCCCCGCCGTCCCCCGCCAGGTTTTAAACAATTAAACGGGAAAAAAATTGCCCTTTCCTAAAACCCATAGGGGCCCAATCAACGTACCTGTTTTAAAATAAAGCAAGTATCCTACGTTTCCTTTATCTCTTAATATTCCTCTCATTTTTACTAAAAAGCAACTCGCTATCACCATTAACTTCTGAGTCTATAAACTCCTTCTATTCTCCACTAATATTCCTAGATGATTGAAACGAGACTTGTACAACAACACTATTTTCCTGGCACACATTCCCATATTCATATATAAATTAAAAAAAAACTCAAGACGGAAGGTGGAGGCTTGGGTGAGACACTCCCAAAATTAGTCGTCACCATACAGTTCTATAGAGGAAACGTACCCTGCGGTTCAGCCTACAAATTGACGGGGATAATATTCTCTTTAAATTTAACCGCAAAATTTTCGCTAGAAAAACAGCAAAAATTATTGGATCTTTCTTCATAAAAGACATTATATGAGGTTTATGCTTCTTTAAAAGGTACCCCCTAATTTAGGATAGTCTGTTGATTTGATGATAAATATTTTGGTTTTTTAATTTTTCTAATTCACACATACCATGAGGAAAATTTAATTTCTTGAATGGGTTTGATAACATGCAGAAATAAATGTGTAGTACAGGTTAACGCTTAGAAATGAGATACACAAGACAAATATATTTCCATAATTCTATTTGTGTAATATGAGAGAGTCGAGAAGTAACCTTCAGTAAGTTCGTGTTATTGAATTCTGGTGGGAGTTCTGAATATCGAGAAAATCTGATGAGAGAGATGTGTTAAAAGAATATAGAATAAATAATTTAAAACCCACAAAAGTATTTAAAAATAATTACATATAAAGAGTATATTATTTTTTAATATTATCTTATTTCACTTTACTCAATTCCTTCTCTTTGAGAGGCCCACAGAGACTATGTGGTAGAAAGGTGCGCATCTCACAGTGAGCAAACAAAAAAAAGAAACACGCGCGAAATAGTATAAAAAGAGGTAGAGATAAAATGAAAAAGTGATTATATTCATTATAATAAAATTTTGAATGACTATATTTTTTTAAGGAAAAAAGGAGACCACAAGCCGGTCTCCATTACTTTGTCTGTCTCTCCCCCGCGCTACATCTTAATTGTGCTGAGCTCTTTTCGTACTGGCCGTCCCAACTATTTATTTATTAAAATGGGTCAAGGATAACAAAAAATCAACAGAATATTTAAAATTATAACGAAAAACAATATTTGATATACGTGTGGGGAGGCGTATAATTAAAACTAAAAAAAACAAATATACATACTATAAAAAAAACCAGACCCCATACACTTAAATTCACACAGTAAAGAGAGAACAAACAGATAACTACCATTATGAAACGATATTTGGGTCCCATTTCTCGACCACGTGCAAAATACATAAAAATAAAAAATTAATCGAAGTTTATCAAATTTTGGTTTTATTCAAAGAAATTGAAGAGCAGAAGAAAAAACTTAGCTACAGCTTTTCGTCTCATCTTTTGAGACCAAAAACATAGAAAAATTATCATTGAGTGGCACCTCAACAATTTGACGGATAGAGAGAGAGAGAAAAAAAAAAGACACAAAAAAATAAAGAATAAGGAAATAAAATAAAAAAGAAATAACTCTTTGGGGAATAAAAAAAATAAAAAAAAAAAAAAATATTGTTTTTTTTTTATTTTCCCCCTCCTTGAAAGATCACGGAAAAAAGAAAAAAAGGGGGGAGATACCCCCTATAGTATCTTTGATCCCCCAACCCCTACGTATCGTTTTATTATTTTATATATTTGAAATATATTTCAAAAAAACTTTTTAAAAATTTGGTTATATTATTTTCTTATTTATCCCCCCAAAAAGCCCAAGAAAAAGTTTAAAAGCTTTGGGAGGATAGCCCCCTTAACAAATGAAAAGAAAGCAAAGATATAAAATATTTTTATTTTTTTTTTTCATTACTAATAAAAATTAAAACGTCCACCTAAAATACCCAATAATTACCTACACACACACCTGTGTCCTGATACGAAGTAAATAAGCCTGGAAAAAAAAAAAAGGGAACAACAAGGGGAAAATAATAAAATAAAATAAAAAAATAAGTAACACATAAAAAGAAAAAACGAAATATTTTTCCCCATTTATGTTACTAAACGTGTCAGAACTTATAGTTAAAAAAAAAAAATACCAGGGTTGAAAAATTGTTGCAAAAAATAGAATAATTTTTATCCAATAAATTAAAAATGAAATTCATTTAGCAATTTCTTTAAAAAATTTATTTTATTTTTTATTTATTCTTGGGTTATAATAATGTGTTTATTTATAATAATGGTTAAAAAAGTTGAAATTATTACTTTTAAAATAAAATTATTTATTATATTTGTTTTTTTTTTAATTAATTTCCCCGGGGAACCCGATGCTTTTTAATCAAAATTACCTCATTAATAATTAATTTATTTTTTGTTTTTAAACGATAGTTTCATTTTATCAATACTCACTCATATACAATCACTAATATTTTCGTACCCAAATAAAGGCTTATTTTAAAATTTCACATATTATTTTTGTTTTATAAAAATATAACTTAAAATAATATATAAGAAGAAAGATTTTTATTATTATTCCTATAATATAAAATCTATATAAATATTATCGTTCGTCCTGATTCAAGGTGAGGTCATTTTCGATTTCGGGACTTCTTTTCCACAACCTTGGAAAATAAAAAAAAATGTGAAAAAAAAATTTTCCCCCACACACATATATTAGTGTGAAAAACTATTAAGAACAACAAAAAAGAATTAAATTATATAAACCACAAAGACAAAATATTTTAAACCTAAAAACGGAAAAAAATGATAGTTAATTATTTTGAAAAATAAGAGTTCATTTTATATATTTAATTTATTTACTGCAACCTAAGGTTAACATGAAAACCATGCTACGACCCATATTAAACGAAGAATAATCATTTATCACTTATAAAAAAAAGTAAATAAAAAACTTATCCCAAAAATTTTGTGAAAAATATTTTCCCAAGAAATAATCCCCCTCTTGGGAATGAATTTATCTCCCCTTCATTTGCCCCCTGAAAATTCCAAAAAGTGAGTATCTTTAAATAATCCTATTAAAAAAAATAAACTAGAAAAAAAAAAGGAAAAGTTTTATATAAACAAGTTAATTTGCTATCCATATATAAAATAAAAATCGGTATATTTATTTTATTTTATATATTAAAAATAGTAAATCTAAAAATTTATGCGTACCCTACGTTTTTATTTTTTAACTGACTGTTTTGAAAATCAATTAGTTTTTTTTTTATCAAACACCAAAAAAAATATTTTAATTAATCTAAAAATGGAAAGAATAAAGAAAAAATAATAAAACCTATTTAAAATAAAAAAATCTACTATAAACAAACAAAATTTTATATTCGACATTAAAGTCAAGCTGATCATATATTCAATCACAAATTCCCTAACTAATACATAATAGATTTAAGTAGCTTAATAATTATTTTAAATTAGGTCCTATTCATTTTAATACCCAGGGTGATACTTTATTCATCCTTCTAAAATTTCTTGGAACTAAAGTATATATTTAGGTGTCATATTTTTTTTCTTTTTTTTATTACGAGGAAAACTTTCCTCGCTCCAAAATTGTTTTTCCTTTCAAATTTTTAGTATGGAAAACGGCCCCCCCTTTTTTTCCCCCCAGCTTTTATATTATGTTTCCCAATCCCAAAAATCTTTGAAACAATAAATTCAGGTAAGGCTAATGTAGACCCTATTTTGGAGAATGTAAGGGGTAAATATATAATTTTTTTTTCACCCAAGCAGCGTAATTGAAAAAAGAAAAAAAAAATTATAGAATATTATTTTCTTAAAAAAAAAAAAAGAATTTAAATTCTTTGTTTTGTATTTGACAATATAAATAAAATATAATAATAAAGTAATTAGAAAAAAAATAATAAAAATAAAATCATTAAAATAAATTTAATTAAAAATATTAAATTAATTAATTTTATAATAAAATTAAATAAATTAAAATAAAAGACAATAAATAAATATATCAATTAAAATCACTATCCACTAATCATGTATTAATATAGAATCAACTATAACACCCTTTTTTTCCCTCACCAAATAATCATTCCACCTGGTATTTGTTATTATAGGTTTTAATTTATAGTAGTCCCAATTAGGCGTTTGGTGGGAAAAAAAAAAAAAAAGTAAATAAAATTTTTCTTTTAAAAACTACAAGTATTTAAATGAATAATCAATTTTTTGTATTTTTTTGTATGTTTGTACTTACAATAATTTCTAAGTTGTAAAAAGGTTATCGTTGAAAAACAATAAAATAAAATAGGGACAGTTGTGTACTCAATAAAAGTATTCTGGGAGTTTTTTTTATTTGCCTATAAAACCCTAAATCACCTACCCACTCTTTAAAAAATTCTTATCTATTTCATATGCCTCAAGGTAAATTATACCTACTACTCAAAATATTAGTCACCCCAAATAGCTACACCCCACTTTACTAGGGAAAAAAAAAAAGAAAAAAAGGTCGATTTCATATCCAAAAGAGATCCTTAAAATCCGGAACCCTTTCCTTAATTTTTTGCCCCGAAAAAATTTTGTTTATATATATAAACAATATTAATATTAATTGTACATAATTCAATATTTTCCATTAAAAATAACCATAAAAATGGAAAAAAAAGAGAGGAAAATAGTAAAAAAATTTTGTAAAATAAAAATAAAGAGTGAGAATAAAAAATAATTATAAAAAATGTTTTTATTATCTTGAAAGGTAGAAATTAGAATTGGAAAGGGAGAATAAAAAAAAAAAAAGGATATAAATTTTATTTAGTAATATTGTTATAAAAAAAGGGGGTAATTAGTTAAATTATTTTTATTTGGAAAGGAATAAACTTAAATTTATTTAGTTAAAAAACATACCTTTATTTACTTATTTATATATTCAAAAATATTATAATTTGGATAGGAAAAAAATTTTGGGAATAAATCAAAAAAAAGAAAAGGAAATGCCGTGAGGTTTGAGGGGAGAAATATATGTAAATTGGGGTAGGGTGAGGAGGGGGTTTATGGTATGGAGCTGTTGGGAGTGTTTTGGAAAAAAAAACAAGTTTTTTTTAAGGTGTTTGGGGTTGTGGTACAAATTATAAAAAAGAAGGTGAGTAAAGAAGAAAAATAAAATATTTGAAAAAGGGGAAAGAAAAAAGGGGATAAGATTGAACAAAAATAAAAATTTTAAAACAAAAAAAATTTTTAGAAATTAAATAAAGACAGATACTCATAATTTATAGGGAATACTAT
This sequence comes from Trachelipus rathkii, assembly GCA_015478945.1. Lineage (NCBI taxonomy): Eukaryota > Metazoa > Arthropoda > Malacostraca > Isopoda > Trachelipodidae > Trachelipus > Trachelipus rathkii. The sequence goes on from JABUQX010038718.1 coordinate 15,753, forward strand.
AGAAAGTTTTTATTTATATGTATTTTTGATGGAAATAAGATAAGATTACTCAAGAGATTTGTAACTAACATATGTGTCACTAACATTAGCAAAGTTAGATAGAAAACACTGTTTATATTTAGAAAAAAATCCACCAAGGGACATATATATAATGGTTATTATGAGTTATTTGGATAGTACAATTGTTTAAAACAATTTTATAAACGTCCCCCTCACCCCCCAAATCTGAAAAAGGATGGAAAATAAATAAAAAATAAAGTTTATTTAGAAAAAAAAAAAATACGTGAGATTAAAAATAAATGCCAATATAATAATTTATTTTATTCTTAGGGAAATAAAAAATATCCAAAAATGAAAAAATGTTATTGTAAACTAATTTTGAAAACTTTTAAAAAAATAATATTATATAGGTAATATAAAATAAAAAAGCTTTCAAATAAATTTTAAGAAAATTTGATTCATTAATATTTTTTATCTGTAGAAAAGGTAAAAAAAGAAAAAAATTAAAGGTTAAAAATAAAATATTTATTGTAAAAGTTGCATCTATTTAATACAATAATTAAAAAATTTATAACAGTACCTCACGACTCACCTTAAGGTTTTTTATTTTAGGGAATAGGGAAAAAAAAGAAAAAAAAAATGAGGTTTAAATGGTTTAGGAATAAGAAAGATAAGTTAATAATAAATGGGCCCCCCATGATGAATTTAATTTTTGGGTTTTTATTTAATAAATAATAAAATCCTATTAAAAATTACCCAAGCTAAAGATTATTTCCCAAAATACTAAACAAATTAAAATGTTAATAACTATCTCTACATAATAGGTTTCTGAGTAAATAAAGGTAAAATAGATTAGATAATTTGAAAAAGTGAAAAATTAATAAAATGCGAATTTTTTTATAAATTTGTATAATATTTTTTTTGAAAAAAGAAATTAGTTTAAAAGTAAAAATAAAAATCATATGGTAAGTACTGAGTTCCAAACTGTTAGGAAAAATCTAATTTATGGAAAAGGGGTTTTTGGGGGGTTTTTTTCTTGGGGGGAAAAGGGAAAATATCCGGATTATTCCACTCCCATTTAATATGTATTGTATTTTATTTTAATAGTATATAAATAGAAAATTAAATACGGTTTATTAGGAAAATAAGTAGCATTGAGGGATAAATAAATAATTAGAACAATAAGAAATAAATTAATCTCAATACTTCTATTCCCAGACAAAAAATCTAGTGAACAAGTGGGGAATAAAATAAATAAAAAAAAAAATATTATTAAATATAGAATAAATTTGTGTGAAACTTAGGGTATGTAAAAATCAATGGTAAAGGAGGGAAAAAAATAAAAGTAATATATTTTTAGAAATACTATACAAAAAATTTAAAATCAAAAGAAAATATATTAAAAAATGAAACTTAATATTATAAACATGTAAATAAACTGGAACCAAATAAACATTTCTCATACCTGGAAATTTAGTGAAATTAAAAAATGATAAAGAAAAAGGGGCCCCCCTTGTATTTGTAAAAATATATTATAGTATAAATAATTATTTTAAAACAAAAGTAATATGTATATAATAACATTGGGTATTTAAGATTTGTGAGTGGCCTAATAAAATAAAAGGAGTAGGAAAAAAAGTTTAAATTAAAAGGAAAATTAACAAAACAGAAAAGTGGGGTTTATTTTGGTAGAAAAATGAGTAGGAAAATAAAAGAGTATTTGTAGGGGGAAAATGGCAAGCCCCGATTATAAAAGTTTAAAAAAAATAAATAATAAAATAGAGGTAAAACTGGTGCCCCGAGTGGAATTTAAAAATAATATAAATTTTAGGAGAAATGTAATGTTTAAAAAGGGGAATTTATGTCAAGTAATGGAGAAATGAGAAATAAGAATTGCAGAATGTTATAAATGATGAGTCTTTCTTTTCTCAATTCATTCTATAAAAACTTCACATTCAGATAATAACATCATATAGTGAGTTCTGAGAGTGCATTCCTAGAGGAGTATGTCCATAATTATTCCTAGAAAATAAAGATAGGAGATTGAAAAGGAAGAGCGAGAGAGATAGCGTAATGCTATATAAGACGTAACATAAGATTCAGTGTGTAACAATATTGAGTTAAAGATTTTCTTAAGTAATTAATATATAAATAACAGAGGGTGTAGTTTGAATATGAAGATAACAGCAATATTTAATCCATTTATTAGTAAATGCCCTGTTGTTTATGATTTGCGACCTAGTGATGTAGAGAATGACAGAAATATATATGAACTACTTGCCTGGGAACACATTCTTAAAGGAAATTGGTATATACGAAAAACACCACAGTTTTATATTTTTTGATTTTAGGAACACTTCACGTCAATGAATTTTTCGCGATCACAAGTCATAGCATCACAGTATAAATAAAATACGGTAATTGGTTAATAACAAAAATATATATGAGTTAGAATAAGACACAGTAAAAAAAACGACTGTGGTCGAAATCCCTTGCACCTAAGTAAGATATTAGACTAATGGAGTAAATATTAAGAAAAAAACATCTCGAAATCAACGTGTATTTGAACTACAAAAATCATTTTGGCTGTTTCATTTTAATTGTTCGAAAATTAAAAATCTTATTGTAAATTAAGATGAAATTAAGCAATAGATATAAAATAAAGAATCATGTAAAAAAAAAAGAAATGTGGCAGTGTTGTGAGCTGAAAAGTAAATATGGTTAAACATACTTTTCCACTTACAATATAATAATAGCTCAAGATTAATCCGACCTTCTCCAACCCAATGTTCTTAAATCAAACACAATGGGGCAGTTTAAAAAAAAAGACTGTTAAAAAACAAAATTATAAAGTATGAATTATATGTGGGCAAATTGGTGGTTTTTTGGGAGAAGTAGTTTTAATCAATAATTTGGTTGCTTTACATAGCGATGAGTTTAGAACTCAAGATATATATACAAATATAATACACTGAATTAAAGAAATTAAGACTCTATGATATGTAATTAGATATAGGAGTAGTATGAGATAAACGATTGTGACTAAGTATAGATTTATTATGGAGAGATGAAAGAAAATACAGTGGGTACAGAAAGGTTTAATGTAAATAATAGAGTTGTTATAAAGAAGTATTTGGTAAACTAAGCCATATAAATGCTAGGCAGATCATGTCATAAAACTGGTGATTATATAATTGATCCAAGAAAGATGAATTATGCGCAGAGAGAAAGAACTTGAGTGCTGAGATAGATGAAGTGCTAGTAATTGTGGTTGACATACATAATTGTAGATTATGGGTTAAATAATATGCAGTTTTAAGAGGTTATTTATGTTTTTTTTATTCTTTGAATAGTAAAAAAGTGAATGCCAAAAAAGGAAGAAAAAAAGAAGTTAAAAGGGTAAAAAAAACCCTTTTTATATGGGGGGGTTTTCAAAATCTAGGCGATAGAAAAACCTTTAGAAAAGAACATACAGGAAAAAAAAATCTAGTTAATGTTTACGATTAACGATTTATTCTTGAATAAAATAAAGCAAATTATATATAAATCTTAATAAACATAGTGACTCCACCACCACGCACTGTGCGTGACTGCATGTGAATTCTTTGTGCATTCAATGGTAAGATAAAGAAGAAATCAGTAGGTCACTGTTCGTTATTGGCTGAAAAATAGTACAGTAGAGGTATCTGTCTACTAAACACTAATTATTTTCCAACGTAATTACAAATTTAAATATCAATCCAAGATACCAAAGTTTTGCGTATCTATATGAAAAAAAGTAGTAGAACAAACAGCGAAGGAGAGATATCTATTCTTGTATGCAAACATTCCATCCAAGAAGCAAATGCCACATATGAAATGCTTTTATCACATTTGACAAATAAACCCAAAATAACTGGCAAAAAATGTGGATAAAAAAATGAGAAAATACATTGTATTAGAGTAGAGGAAAATAGATAATATTAGTCTTGGTCTTCAGTATATTACTTTTGAAGAGTAATAAGATTATTCGAAACCTTAATAGTAAATGTTTCAGTGAAGAGACTCCGAGCCTATAAGCAAGAGCTATCAAATATCCCATGATATGAGGGTCCACCACTGCGTTTAAATATTAACAAAATTGAGAGCAAGGTAATTTCATAGCGGTAGGGGAAGAAAGGTTCGCCACCGCTTCATTGAATGGGTGTGTATGCAATATGGTGTTCGAGTTAAATATGTTGAGTGAGTTACTCTATATGAATCACTCTGGTGGCATCGTATATCTGTGGGGGAATTTATATTGATAGGAATTTAAGTAAAGGAGCATAGAGTATAACTAGAAGAATTGAAATTCACAAAATACAGAAGTACAATAGAGACTTAAGTCTAAATTTGAGTAATACGCAACCAAACAAGATAGAGTTAGCTTACGTGGGAAATATAGCCCGGGTTTGGGGGGTTTGGGGGGTAAAAAAAAAGAAAAAATTAAATGTGAGGAGAGAAAATAGAATGTGAAAGTGTTCCAAAACATTACAATTCATTTATTAAAATCAAAGACAATAAACGTTCGAGGAAAATTATCAATGGCAATTCCTCCAACCACAATTCTATGATTTTTTTTTGGCGATTTCTGCACTATCAATTCGGAGTCTATCGAGTAGTAAGATTGGACCCACTCTAGGTGATGAGTTTGAATACTTATAAAATATAACCGTATATATATATAATAACGAACACTTAAGAAAGTTTTTGGGCTCTTTGCTAGACATTATTATAACTATATGCATTATTATTTGCTTTAGAATAAAAGAACCATTTCAGGATGGAAACTCGAAGAGAAGATATGGCGAAGAAAATATTTGATAGCCACTAAGGAGAGGTTTCGTGCGCGCGCGAATTCGAAATCGTATCAACTACCATAGTTAAATAGTTGAGGGATTAATCTTGGCAAAAACCATCGAGAAAACAGAGAGAGGTAGTCTCCGAGTCGTATCGACATATAATTGGCGCTCTAGTCGGTTGTTGGGGGAGAGAGGCGTAACACGAGAAGCGCTTTGCCTGGATTATTCATATGGTAGATAGTAGTTAACAGGATTAGAAAATAAAAATATGAAGGAAAACTTTTAGGTCTAATACATAAAAAGGTTGGGTGAGGGAGGAGGCGCAGCATAGGTGGTTATAAAAGGAAAGGCGACTCAAGTCTTTATTTATACTTTTGGAAAATAAGTTATAAAAATAACAATTTTTGTAATAAATTTTACGGAGTGATAAAATAAATAAAAATAAATAAATAGGTTATTATTAATGGGTAAGTGGGAAGTAAGATCTCTCCACAGACTTTCCCATGTTGCCAGTTAGGTGTTTTTTTGAAAGTTATTTAATCAGTATTTTTTTTTAAAGGGTTTTTTGGTTTTGGAAAATAAAGCATCAAATATAACTCATCATGTAGGTGAGAAAACCAATATTGGTTTACCTTACCTGAAACGTTTTTTTAAAATATAATATAAAAAATTAAAAATTTTTTCTTATTTTATTTTTTGAGAGAAACGATAAAGACCTTGACGAAGGATTAGAAAAGGGGTGAAAAATTAAAGCTCTAGATTACATAGATAAGAATGTGCCCAGAAATTGATCATGACAAGTACGTGGAAACATAACAATTTGTTCCTTAGAGAAAATAGTATACGTTGAGATCCATGCGTAAACAAAAAGGGGTTTCACCACCTCTAAATCAATATTAAATCACTAAATTCTTAACTTTAAGTACGTGAAGGAGCGTATATCTGAGAGATACTAGTGATTTTGGTTATAAATTAACTTACACTATAAAATTAAATATTACCCTCTCGAGAGGTGCTCTATAAATGCGCGTCGCGAAGCATCACGCGTGTCTACAGTAATTTACTCAAGTATAATAATGGGAGGTAAATATATTTTATAGCGCGTTTTTATTAAACCCCTGGTTGTAGTGATTTTATTTATTATAAATAGTATATGGTAAGTATTAGGAAATATGACTAATACTAACATCAATTGTAAAATAAAATAATAAGAATAAAGTAGTAAATTAGAAATACCTCTTCTTTCTTTACCCCTAAAATGGTTTATTTTTATTTTTATTTCCTAGTTAATCAATAAAAATAATAAAAAATTTATCAAATAACCCTAATAAATCTTATTATAGGGTAGAGTAGGTTTTTAGGGGGGGTTATATTTAAGGTTATTTTGAGAGAAAAAAAAAAATAATTTTTAAAAATATATACATAGGGAAAAATAATATAAACAATTTCAGGCGTCTTGTGTTATTGATTGTTGGCTAGGAAGAAGTTAGTTGCGCATTTCGGTTTTAGCCCATCCCGATATATATGAGTGGGCATATAGTGGTGATTCAAAGATAAAAATAATAAGTGTGCGATAGAGAACTCTTTTCACAACTAGACTATTGGACAAGAGATATATACATGAGTAAGATGAATAGTCTAGAGAGTTCTCGAAAGTACGAGAAGAGATTACATTGGGTTTTTTTTTTTTTTTTGGTTTTCAATTATTCAATTCGGAACTTTGCTCGATTATTATTTAAACAATAGTTCTAAAATTATGATTTTACACATTATAAATATTATTGTTTATAATATCATACAGATTACAATTAGTATTTATTGGTGGAAAAAAAGGTTGGTGTCGCACACCACTCCCACTGAAGGTATAGAAAACTTACATTCCGAACCCAACAAGCTGAGTAGACAACCAGACCAACTTGTGCAAGAAACAGTGAAAATTGTTGGTCTTTAAATTCTAACAATGTTAAATATGAGAGAAGGACCTAGTTATGTCTCATGATATATAAAGTCGTAGAAACACAGTAATGAGGTGTTTTTATGATAATAAATGTTGGCATATTTTATTTATTGCTTGGAGAGCACCTATGAAGAAAGAGCGTTGGTTGGACAAAAATAAGTTGTCAGGCTTTGGCAGCTAAACACAACCAAGAAAACCAACACAAGTGGCGAAGTGAAAATATAAGTAGAGGTCGGAACACCTTCTCGTAGCGGCCGGTTTCACTGCGCACTCCAGCAGGGAAAAAACCTTGAAAAAATATTACCCTACCGCACCGCACACCTATAATTTAGTAGATAAATAATAATATAAAAAAAATATTTAGCCAATATAAAACCTTCCATTTCAGGGTCCCATCCCCAAAGTTTTTCCCCCCCCTTCATCTTCTAACTATGTATTAAAGGAAAGTACTTTTGCACAGAGAGTTTAGGGTAATTTTTTTAAAAGAATTTTATTATTCTTATTTAAATAATATGTATATATATGATAACCGTTATTCTCCATTATTTTTCAATTATTTTTAATGCCTCAAAAAAGTAAAAAAAGGTGGAGTGAGGAAGGTTTTCCCCCCCCTCATATTTAGGCTTTTAGCCTACCGCCCGTTCTTTTATAATTCCTTCTACCTTAGCTATTAATATCCCTAAACCTAAACTTTGTTTTTTTTTTTATAACAAAGTTTTGAGTATATTCAACTATATTTTCTACACCTATTTATATTTTTATTTATATAATATACTTTAAATTATACCTAAGGCAATATTTAGCATCTGGAAAGAAATAAAAAGGGAAAAAAAAGAAAATAAAAAGTTTATTATGTAATTATTTAAATTATTTGGTCATCATTTCCATTATGAAAAAAATGAATAAAATGATTAATTTAGGAATGAGTAAATAAAATCCAGACTATAAGAGTACAATAATATATTACAAATCAAAGGACAATATAGATAATGGATATATTCATCGAGTAGAAAACTAGAACTGTATAACTTATTGACATTAGAGTTATAAATTATAGGATATTAATGAACAGTTAAGACATAAGAGACTAAAAAATATTGAAACTAAAGAAAAATAAAACTGAAAATTAATAATTAATAAAAAAAAACATAAAGCAAGAAAAATAAGAAAAATAAAGAAATAAAACCATATAAAAAGAAAGCAACAAAAAGGGCCTCACGTCCTCTTATTCTACCCGAAGGTCGAGAAGTAATATACTGCGCTTTCCTCGACATACCCCCCCAACAAAAATGAATTGGGAGATAGCAATTAAAGAAAAAATCCCTGTTTTTGTCAATATTTCCTATACTAAAAAGAATTTTCTTAAATCAATACCTGTTTTTTATTAAGATCCACCCCTCCGTTTTTCCCCCCTGGAAAACACGGCGCGTATTATGTATACTATCCTCTCAATCATTGAAAGAAATATATACATCCCAATTATCTTTTCCAATTGCAAGATTGACACAATGTTACATTATAACTTGCTGAGATATCCATATATATATAAATATAGAGAAAATCAATATTAAAAAATAAAATAATATTTTAGGCTATGAATATGACAAACCTCTCTCAAGCTCTCCTCAATACTATATTTTAGAATAACGAAAAAACCGCATATGTAGATATATTCTTCCTGGCCCCCCTTTTTGAAAAAAAAATAAAAACAACTAAAAAAATGTTTATTATAAAATCGCCCCTTATTAACATGGTCCCCTTTTTTAATAAAATTTTTTAAAAATTAGAAAAAAAAAAAGTTAAAAAGACCAATAACAAAAAATTGTTTTTAAAAGGCCTAAATAATAGCCAAAAACGAATTTCCCAAATTTTTTAAAGAAATTTTTAAATTTTTTTTTTTTGCCCCCTTCCCCCCCTTTGATTTCCCCCCCCCCTAATTTTTGGGTTTTTTTAAAAAGTCCAAAAAAAAAAAAAATGGGGCCCCCCTCTCTAAAAAATAAACAAAGAAAAAGTTTTTTGGAAAATTTTTTTTTTTGGTAAAAAAAAAATGGTGGTTTTTCCCCCCCCCCCCATTTCTTCCAAAAAAAATCCCAAAAAAAAAAAAAAAGAAAGACAACCTTTAAAGAGAGGAAAAAATTTCTGTTTAACATTTCCCCTCAATTTTTTAAAACAGTCCCAAAAATTTAAAAAATTTTCCTTTGTATCTCCTAAAAACAAAGAAAAAGAAATTTTTTTTTTCCCCCCTTTTTCATCACTTAGCAGGAAAAATAAAAAATGACTTTAATCAAAAGGCCCCCCCTAAAGACCCAATTACTACCATAGAAAACAAACCCTGGTAGAAAAAAAGAAAATAAAAAAAAAAGTTTTTGGTTTTTTTTTAAAAGGAATATTTTACATTAAAATATAAAAAAGTTTTTCAAGGATCGTTCATGAAACATGTATTAAAATTTTTTTTTATATATTTTTCAAGA
>JABUQX010038719.1:10000-15000 GCA_015478945.1 Trachelipus rathkii
TATGATTGTAATCTTGATTATTAGTATTGATATGTATATATTATTTATGTATTAGTATATGATATATAGTATGTATAAGTTAACTTTGCAGTGAGTCAGTAGAACTCGGGGGATAACTTATATCAATGGCATCAAAAATGAAGAGACACTTGAGGGACGTAATTTGGATAAAGAGGGACCCGACAATTATGGGTCAATGCGTGGGTCCGATTAACATTTAAGTTAAAAACTCATTCGAAATGCATTGCCATCTAATTGTAGAATCCGTAAATAAATCAACGACTGTACTGCCCGATTACTGTCCCTTCGGTGACTCCTAACGAAAAGTGAAGATTCGTACATCCTCCGCAGTTGTTCCGAGCGCCATCGGTACATTTATAAGATATGGGCTCAGTAGGTTCTTTGTGGTTTTATTTTATTGCATTGTGTTTTTAATTTAGGTGAATTTGAGCGGTTGTTGTTTTGATGGTATCTTAAGGTCTAGTATCCAACATGAAATATTTAACCTATAAATTCATCCTTAACTAACCAATTCTTTTTCTACTGTTTATGGATTTTATAATGAAATTATTCGTAATTATAATTTTCTTGTTGTATATTGTTACGTAATTAGTGGCTATAATATTTATGAGGACATAATTGCTACCTTAGCCTTAGAGGATAGTGAGATGAATTCAATTCTTTGTACAATTTTTGATTATATAGTAGAGCATAATTTATCTCACTATCGATGAGGTCTTGTTCTTATATAATAATATGTGATAGTAAGTAATTTATTATACTTAGTATGAATTTGAATTTACTCATTTATGTTTATTTATTTTTTATTATCTTCACTATTATCATTTTAAATTTGAGTAGAATTATAGATATTACGTAGTAATAGTATCAGGGCGTTATAAACGGAGTGTAATAGCCTGGTATAGGGTGATGTATAGTATACAGTATAATACTGAGGTAGGACCGATGACGTAAGTCATTAATAAAGTGCACTGTGCTATAATTGGGACGTATAAGTGCAGTATATGTGATAGATAAGGGATTTTATTGAGGGTACTTCACCCTAGTGCAGTATTTGAAACTAGTCCGTATATATAAGTGAAGTAAAGAAGAGGTGATAGCTTATTCATTATTTAGAACTATGTCCTTATCACTGAATACGTATATATAGTGGTGAGGAAATTTTATTCACGTGTCTTTTAGTAATTATGTGTGATATTCTTGTATGAGGTGTAATAGTGTGTAGCTTTATCCCAATCAATAACCACTCGTTAGGCCTTTAATGAGATTGAGGCAACATCATGCAAATATATATATGTGTTTATAATATATTTTAAATTATAAAATATATATTATAATAATTATATTATAGGTATGGTTGAGCAGTCTCTGCAAGATTACCAAATGCTAAATTCGACCACAATCTAAAATAATTAGAGTGTGATCACGTTTCTTTTATATTTTTATTTATTATTACTATTATGTGTGATTCGACATTTGTAAAAAACAAAAAAAAATAATGTTTAAAGTTATTTAAATTGTTAGTATTTTAAAAGGAATTATTATTTAATATTAGCACACTGACAATGTTTTGAATTTATTATTATTCTATTAAATATATTATGCTATCAAATTAATAATGGATTACCATTAATACTATTTTATATAATATTATTATTATATATTAATTATTATATATATATATATAGTATTATTTATACGAATATAACAATATATAGACAGAATTTTAATATATATATTAATAATGATAGATTGTAATAATAAGGGATCGAATGAAAGGAGTATAACGTTTATTTACAGTAAATTACTTAGTGATTTTAAATCTGTTGACTGTAAATATAAAAAAATAGTTAGTACCCATACTATATAATTTACTTTATGCGTCAGTTAATTACGGAGTAATAAATTAGTTGAATAACTGCTTTTACCAATAATAGATTTTAAACAGATATATTAATGTTTTTTTTTTTTGTGATGTTATGTCTGAGTTAGTTGTGTGTGTTAGTATTTATAATGGGACAAAAAAAAGACATCCCAGAAAAATTTTAACCTAATTTTACTTTATCTAGGAAGAAAATTGGGAAAAGAAAAATCAAACGTTCAAAAATGTTTACCAAAGGACTAATACTAATTTCATTGTCCATTATATTATACTGGCCTTAAATTAAAGTTTCCTAATTATTATTGTTTGGGATTTGAAAAGAGGAACAGATAATTTCATTTGCGGTGGATGAATTATATAAAAGATTAGATGGATTTACTTGTAGATATATTAAAATACTTATTTATACTGTACTTTCATGGAGGCAATTAGCGATTAGTCATAGGTAGCCTAAAGTTAATGGTACCAGAACTTATATTTAATATATATTTAGGTGGGTTAGAGAGAAAAAAGAGAAAAAAGAAAAATAAAAAATATATAATATTATATTAATATATTATTAATATATTAATATATATATTATTATATATATAATATTAATAATTTAATATATATATATATAATAATATTATAATATATATTATATAAATATATATAATTAATATTATTATATATAATTAATTATTATAATATATATTATAATATTTTTATTATATATATATATAATAATTATATAATAATATATATATATATAATATATATATTAATATTTTAATATAAGTAATGGAATATAGTAGATAACTAAGATAGGTCTTACAATGCCATTTTTATTATTTTTATAAAAAATCATAATGCAATCCAACTCAACTAGCTATAATATAAAGAATTAAAATAATTAAAATAAATAACAATGACTGAAAGTCTTTAGGTAAAGAAGTTAACATCCTTTTAAAGTAATTATAAAAAAAAAATATGCATAGCTTTATTCTTTATAGTTCCGATATTGATCACTGAATACTCCACTTATCGAAGATTATGAAATAGGCGATTTAATAAAAATTTTGCGAAATTCAAAAAATATAGACCAAATAAAATATATTACATTAAACCTTAGTGGTATTGAACAGATATCTTAAAATATACATTATTATCCTAAAGGTTTTTTTTTTTACAATTATAATTAATAATAATTTATTAATAATATATAATAATTATTATATATATCTTATTTAAATATAACACTACCTAGCTATGGTATTTACTATTTTCTAATAAACATTATGGGCTAGTATACTAATTTCATATACGCACCTGTATCCCTCCCTATGCCCCCCAGAAAACTCACCAATTATCTACCTATTTTATAACACACGCACGATCTCTAAAGGGGAGTTAATTCATACAACTATTCTAACCTATTGTATAAATAATGATTTAACAATTAAGCCCCGGGTGAAGGGTCCCAGTGACTATACGTTGAGAGGCTTAAACACATCACAGCACGCCGATAGAGAATAACCACTACGTGCCGGTCTTCGAGTTTTTTTTTCTGAAGTGGGATAATATTACACAAGCTATGGCATTGTTATTAGATCCATTGATCACCTAATATTGATTTAGGTTCATCTATTAGCATTTTACCAAATCCCAATAACAGGCTTATTTCCTTCTTCAGGGTAATCTACGGCACCTTATCAGTTCGAGGACTTACGTATAATGGTGTCTAATATAACTTGGGTTGCTACTAATTTAAGGCTGTGTAAATTAACAACACTATTATATACTAGAAGATTAGTGAAAGGTCCAAAACGTGATCTGTTCGTATACCTGCGACATCATCCGAGTGTCTTAATAGCCACCGCTTAACCTTATAAATGGGAATCGCCTCTGCATGCCTTTGTATCCATCCAGACTTCAAAATGCTAGAATATGATCATCCGAGTATTTACTCTTAACATTACTCTTATATATATATCATTCACTATATATAATATATATATTCTAATTTATAATATATACTATATAATATATATATGGATTAATAAAATATATATATATATTTCTATATTATAATATTATATATCTTCATCTATCATATATTATCTATATTATTACATATATATATTATAATTTAATTACCTCAAATGATTTTATGGTCACTCAATCTATGGCTACTCTTTATCATGCTGTAGTAATAGGAAATAAGTAACTTATGAAATTCTTTTCTTTAAAATACATTAGACAGCATGTATAAATTTTTTTTCTTAAAGACGTAGTTTTTTTTATATTTATCTTCTTTTATTAATTTTTTTATACTATGCTAATGATAATTATTTTCAAAAATCGTAAATCAGATAGACCTCCTTTGCTTTACGTATTAAGAATAATTTATGAACCTTTCAATTAGGTATCGAGATCTGAGCGGAAGCTGGAGACAAAATTAATTTTAAATTGTATATTTCAGAGTCCATAAACTTGGCAGACTGAGGTTAAAATGGAAGCAGTAATATAGATAATAACAATAGGTTTCAGTATTTCCATTGCTTTTATCGCAAAATATTAATAAATTTGAAGATTAAAGTATTTGGAAATTTGTTAATGTATTTCTGAGGGTTTTAATAAACTTACTGAAAATATTCAACAAAAAAACAAAAATAGTCAACAAAAACTTCAACAAAATAAAATACGGATGAGAACTCACCATTACAATATACAGTTTTAAATCAAGCCAGTAATAAATACTTATATCTATATTGTTATGGAGAAAATAATTATTATTAATAAAAATGTAGACTATAGTTTTAAGATTCACATCAATAAACTTTAAATAAAATTTGTTCTATTAATGAGTAATCTAGAAAAGAAGAAATATATGATAAAAGTTAATTCAAAAATTCATTGTGAAATAAATTTTTTAAAAAGTTTTATGAAGCATTTAAATTTTTAATTTTTATACGTGTATTGAAAATTAATGTCCACTTTTTCCACTATTAATATATTATATATATATATTATAATTATATTTTATATTATTAATTTATAATATATATTTAATTATATATATATTATATATATATATATATATTATATATAGTAT
>JABUQX010038719.1:20000-42500 GCA_015478945.1 Trachelipus rathkii
CTACATATTACCGCCCATTAATTCTCACCTTGGATATGATTGTATTACTGGATATATGATGAGATCGTGATTGCGCTAGTTCTCTACTCTAGCCTCTCTGATTTGATTCCAGTGGGAGTGTGTGCTCTAGATCGCTAAGTGCTGTGGATATATAGATGATATAGAGGAGTTCAGTGGGATTGGGTGGAATGTGTGGCCAGGACAACTCCCGTAGACAATATATATATGCAAGGGGTCCTTAACCAGGGGTGCATTATCTGACATTAACATAACCCTTTATCAATAAAATCCTTGTATGATTGTCTTAAGATTAATTTCTTAAAGAATTGTTCATTTGTTTCCATTTATTAAAGTGGTATATGTTATGTTTTTCACGTTGAGATATCTTAGTGACCTCTATTGGTTAACAGCTACGACGGATCGAGTTGTATAGATATTCTACAGCATATTCTTATGAATATAGTGTGTCACAGAACAATAGATAGCTCGTTCAGGTATTTGATTTATTCGCGCTTAGCTTAGCTCAAGCGGTTAACGTGTTCCAGGTTTGTTCTAGGGGTAACTTGAGTGGAGGCTTATATGTGGTGTGATGTTATTCGCACCAGCTGACTCTGTCCACATGAATATAATGTTTAATTATGGGTAAATATTAAATTGTTCTTGATACTTTTAGGAATAATATTGTTAGAATTTGGTATTAAATGACATATAACTTTTTATACCATTGTGAGGTGGAGGCACAACCTTAACACTTATGTCATATCGATTTCTTGGGCCAAGTTTTTACATGCATAGTCTCAACAAACCGAATTGTATGCACATAATGTGTGTTTGGGGCGTGTGCTCATCTACCCATATAAAATCAGGCGCCCCATATATCTTCCGATTTTGGTGACTCTGGGGAGGGGGAACTTCGTAATTCTTTCAGGTGAGTGTCGTGTATACATTCCGACCTTCCGGGCCTGTTTAACAAATAGTGTGTGTGTGCAGACCTTACAAGGACTGTCCGTGGGCGCGTATATACAATAGATATGATAAGTATCAATTAATTTTTACACAAGTGTCTAAATATTATATAGTGTACTTCTTTATGTAAATTGAAATTTACCACGCAATATATTACTTATATACACTCTGATTGAACACCCGTTAATAAGAGTGTACGTTTGATGTTTTATATCACCATTAGAGATATGTGCATGAAAAGTATGTTTTATTAAGCAATTCTTTTATGTGCGTGAATCAGGTTTGTATGAGAAAGTTGTGACTAAGTAAAACAGATTGGTGTTGCATTGGCTGCTTGATTGACCGTATTTGATACCCTCACAAGTCAGGAGCAAAGAATTTTTTTGTACCAGATTTTAGGATGGAGCACCTAAGGACATGAAAGCTCTCGGATAGTGCGTTTTAGTGTACCTTCTGGTACTATAGTTTCATTCTATTGGGGAGGGGGAGTTTAGTAATTTTGTTATTGGGGCGGTTTTGTAGGTATTTTTAGTTAGTGTGTGGATATGGTGAGCGATGACTTAATTGTTGAAGGTTATGGAGAGGGGGAATACACGTTGTGAATGATCAGTTAAGAAATCAGTGTGTGTGAGGGAAATAGGGATGAGGAAGTTTGATATTATAAGTTGCCTAGTTGATCGGGGAGTATACTATGAGAACGTTTGACTGATGAAATAAAGAATATGTTTACTGTGGATGTGTATACAATCTCTGGGTAACTAAGGAAATAATGGTTTGATGCTTTATATAGGGTGTTCTAACTAGGTAATTATAGGTTACACCTTTACCATCTCCGAGGATGGAGTGAGGAGATATCGGCAGTGTGTAACTGTAAAGATCTCAGGGTCAGATTAGATGTTGGATTATAAGGATAAGTTATAGGTAGTGATCGATTTGAATTATTTGTATTAAAGAGGCTCAAGTGTATGTTGTCAGTAGATTGCTATTTTTTTGAGTTAGATTTTGACAATGACTGGGAACCAGCGGAGGGTAGGACAATTGTTTATATTTTTCTGAGGAGTTTGTTAAGGTGGCTGGGGTGGTGAGGGTGTAGTTTCCTGTCACTGAGGTGGTGTTAGGAAAGGGTCGGAGGGTGTTTATTTTTCGTTGAGTTGAATGAGTGACTTTGAGTGAATGTGGGGAGCAATTGTGATGTGTCCTAGGTAAGGATACCTAATATTTATTTGAGGTTTTGTTTTATGAAGGAGGGATTGTTGTTCGGAAAACCCTATTGATGGAGTGAAGATTGGTGGTCGGTCAGTGGTTAGCGAGGGGTTAGATGGAAGCGATTCTTTGAGCGGGGGAGGCGTATTCAGTGGAAGTAACAGATTTCTAATTGTTGTAGTATTCTTGGATGTGAAAGAGTGGCTATAATTTACGTACTGGATTTGAAGAAATGAGGCTGGATATCATTGCGTATGTAATAATTTGGTTGGATTGGTGGTAGGGATGGTCAGGTCTGCTGTGAAAAGATTGAGAGAAATGGAGAGAGAATGGCGCCATGTGGGACGCATTATTGTGATATAATGGAGGTGGGAGGGATTGTTTTTGATGGGAAATTTGGCTAATGGAGGCGATCAAGAATTTTAGAACCACTTGTCATTCTCTCCCTAGGAAAGTTTGACGCATTTTTTGAATAAGAATGTATGTGAGGACAGTGTGTCAAAGGCTTCGGTGATGTTGAAAGCTGTGAGAATGATCTATATGGAGATGGGGTATCGTGGTTTCTGGAGCCCATTGAATGAATAGTGTTGGGAGAGGAGAGGTATGGCGGCTGTAGTTGTGGGGTGGTGTTTTAAGGCAATGTTGGAAGATCATGGGAGGAGTGATGAGGGGGAGATTTTGGTTTAATTTAATATTTCTCCAGCAGTTACTGATGGTAGGAAGAAGGAGAAGATTGGGAACTGTAAGATGAAAAAACAAAGGCAGGGGAGTTAGGGTCTTTTTTAGGCTTGAGTTTTGGGAGATGAATGCTTGTTTCCAGATTGAGGTATATAAGTTGAGTTGCAGATTTTTTTTTGAAGATTTTGAGTGATATAGGGACGTGTTTTTACATCGAGGTTTTATGTAGGTTTGTAAGTTAAAGATCTGGTCGTGATGTGAGTTGTTTTAAGGGTTTTTGTATAAGTTTTGCTATCATCTTTCATTTGTAAGGAGGGGGGGATTGTGGTTCTTGGGGGGATTTTCTGAGTTTTTTTCTTGTTTTCCTGTTATTGGGGTGGGTATAATATTTAATATAATTATTATATATATATATATATAATATATATTATATATATATATATATATATAATATATATATATTTAATAATATATCTAATTATATAATATCAATATATAATATTAATATATAATATAAAGAATTATAATATATTTATATATTAATAAATATATTATAATATTTATAATTATACTAAATAGTATATTATATCTTATTCACCATGGACTAGATTAGATAATTCATGGAAATAAAGTTGGTGGAAAAATATTTAATATAAATATGCAAGACAAAACTTTACTAATAAGATGGGAAACGCATTAAATGATGATGTAAGTATATTATTATTTATTATTATATCATTATTCATTAATTGTATTATTAATTATTATTAATTAATTATTCTTACTATTATTTGAATGTTATGCAGCAGTTCAGCTAATTTCCTTTTGTACTTTATAAAACTGAGAATTTAAAATAAAATATTTAGAACTAATTCCACTAAAAAAAACTTTTGCTAAAATCTTTGTAACTTTTGCAACATTTAAATATTTGTTTAATTTATATATATATATATATATATATATATATTATATATATATTATATTATATATAAAATATTATAAAATATATATTATATATATATATATATAATATTATTATATATATATTTATATTTTAATATATTATATAGTATATATATATATATTTTTTATTGAAGAATAGATCTCGGAAGATATGTAAGTGACTCCATTCATGCAGAGTTTTCAGATTTTGATGATGATTCCTGCTTATCTGAGTATATTCCAGAAACTACTGACGATGATGATGATTATTCTAGTTTAGAAAACATTCCTCTTTGTTTCAACTTAAAAGACAACAAACAAAGGTACATGTTTGTTAAAATAAGTTATAATTACTATATTCCTCAGTCAATTAACTTTCTTGAGTCAGAAAACTTGATATTTAATAGCCCTAATTTTTAATCTCGAGTAGGAAAAGAATTGTGCCTGAATAGAACCTCCCTTAGTACTTAATAAAGACTGTATAAGTTCTTTATATTAGAAGAAAACTGAATTAAAGAAAAATGTTTAAAATTAGATTTAAGTGTTCCAAATTTTTTTCATGATCAGTACTTAAAACTTGTCATATTTAGCTATATCAAAACCGCCTACTTTAAGAATTTTCTAATTCATTATTAATTATTATTATAGACAACGTTATCATTGTAGCAAACTGTAATGTTTGATGTTTAGATTTATATTACTGAAGAGAGAGAGAGAGAGAGAGAGAGAGAGAGAGAGAGAGAGAGAGAGAGAGAGAGAGAGAGAGAGAGAGAGAGAGAGAGGGGGAGTGATGGTGTGAATTAGAAGAGAGGAGAGAGAGAGAGGAGACAGCAGGGAGCTGCGGACCTTTCGATTTTGGTGTGGTCTATGGTTTGCTCTGTGTTGGAAATATCAAATGGACGTACCTGTTGCACGGTGTGGTGTTAATTGGACGTGTAAATCGTTCTTTGGGTTAATTTGGTGTGAATGTGTTTAATGATATGGTAGTCTAGCCATAAGGTGGTGGTCGTGGGAGAAGTATTGTATATACCAGAATCGTATTAGCTATTGCTGGTGTAATTTTCATGTCTCTTGGTGCAAGGCGTGATCTATCGAGAGTGATTTGCTATACAATTGATAGTCTATCATGCCAAGATAGGTTTTTATAGGGAGGATTTAGCTTCAGTCAAGTTGGTGGTGGGAAGGCAATCAGTTATTATCATGCCTTTATTATGAGCAATTTTTAATTTTTGATTTTAGATTTTAATATTGAGAAATCCAAGGCTGGTGATGCATAATTTATAAAGGAGCAAAGATATTGTCTGTATACTATTGTGTTGGTCTCTTTAGGTTAGCCATAAAGTTTGAGTTCTAGATGGTATAATATGCTCTCAGATGAGTTTAAATTATTTATGGACTTTTTCAGAATTAGTATACTATATTATGATATACGTATGATATATAAAGCCTATAAATATCTCTTTAAGCTGTCAAGACAGATTAAAGTAGTATTATAATTATATAGTAGATTAGGCAAAAAGCTATATATATATATATAATATATAATATATATAGTATATTATTATATATATATTATATATATTATTATATATATATAAATATACTATATCTATATATATATATATTATATATATATTATATATATATATTATATATTATTTATATTTATATATATATATATATACATATATATATATATATTATTATATTTATATATATAATTATATATATAATACTAATATTATATTATATTATATATATATATATATATATATTATATTATATATATATATATATATATATATATATATACTTCATCTTCCCAAAGATATGTGGTTGGGTGTCAAAAATGCACTGAAATCAAATAGTTAAGTTTGAAGAACTGACATTTGTTTAAAAAGAGTAACCCATATCTTGATTCTGAGTCCATTCAGCCAATTTTCTTAGATTCTCCAGCGTAGCTTTCCAACACAAATCACTATAAAACTGCTAAACCAATTAACTACTATCCATCCTTCCTGATCAAACCACTTTAATACACGTATTTATTCCTTCATTTACTCCTTTCAGCCACATACAATCTTGACGTTTCGTCTTCTTTTATGCAATTATTTTCACATTAAATAACCCTAAGATATAACCATCCTGAAGTAGGATTGCATCATAGATTTATACTCTTTCCACGCCATAGCTTAACAATATAAGGTTAATACGGTAACAACATAACTCATGCAGAAACACTAGCGCCGTTAAACTTTAGTCCATTTTCATTCCAACAAAGATTTAATTGAACCAGCTGCCCATCCTTAACTCATTATATTTCTATAATTCAATCTTTATCATTCTATTTTCATTTAATAACATGAATTTTAATAAACTCTGATACATTTTCTAGCTTTTTACCCTGAAAATCATTTCACACCTGCTCTCTCCTCCACTACACCATCACCTTGCTCTTGTATCTAGTTTACTGTTAACCACCTCTTTTCTAACACCTGCAAAACCATTCTAATCTTGTGTAATTTATATATTATATATTATATATATATTAATATATATATTATATATATATATCATATCATATATTATATATATATATATATTATTATATATATATATAATGTCTCTTTAGTGATTTCCTTTGTAATTGAGTACAATCAGCAGAACAAGTAGATAACTATTAGTCTCATGGAAAGTTGTAAGACTGATGGAGAATGAATAGAGTGGAGGGTGCACTTTATTTTACTCAGATTATTTGGTTTAGTGTGGCGCAATCTGAAAAGGGTTGAGAGGATTGCAAAGGGATTAGGCGGGGTTAAAAGAGGAGGTTTGAAGTAAATGGTAGATAGAGTATAGTTATTGATAGGTGCGTTAAGATGTAACAGTGTGAAGAAAAGGAGGTCGATGAAAAATTGGGAACAAGGGCTTGAAGTTAAAAACCTAAATGATATGTAGTGAAATGGAAAGATGATGCAGAGTCGTGGATGACAGTTGAAGAATGGTAGGCAAGTGCTATGCAATTAAGGTGCCTTGGTGATACAAAGGAACGAAGATTGTGGCTATGGGTTTACCATGAGGGTTTGTTGTTAACCTGTGCTATGTAGTAGTGACTTTGGTGTGGAATAAAGGTATAGATTCTAAAAAAGTACAGTGTGTTCAGTTGGACAATCTATAGGGGTGTTAGTGTGAGACAAAATTATAAATGGGGATGTCGCCAATGGATGTTGGGTCCGGTAAAAAATTGGATGAATGAGAGAATAAATGAAAGTACGCTTGAAGATGGTTTGGTCTGTGGAAAGGATGGATGATAGTCGATTGGATAAGCGGATGTATAGGGGTTTGTGTGCTGTTAATATGACCTGCTGGGGAGGCGAGAAAAAGTGGATTTGGTCAGTAAAGGAATGCTGGAGGAGAGAAATGTGAGTTGGCAGAGTGAGAAGAAAGGTGCATAATAGGAGTGAATGGCGATGATTGTGAGGGATATGGTTGGGCCCACCTGGGACATGGTTGACAACATGAGAGATGCGTATAGTGAGGTGGTCGAGTTCGTGAGCTTCTTTGGTGGATTTTTCTGACTGCGAACGAAGTTTCTTCATAAAAGGTATAAGGAGGTAAAGGCTGGTCTTTTCTTTTGAAGATTGCGTCATATTCTCTACTACTTTTGTGTTTCTGGTGCCATGTTGCGCTACTGTACCCCATTTTGGGGGAAGAGGTGGGGATGATGATTTATATTTATATATATATATATATTATATATTATATAATATTATTATATATATATATTAATATATATGTTTATATTATATATATATTATTAATTATATATATATATATATATATATGACTTGACTGTATTCTGCCCGCATCGGCCACCTCAGTTGAGGGCCAATGCTTCAGGAGCCGGCCACCGTTCTTTGGCGTTCAAAGTCGAGAAGGGACAGATATGTGAGAAGTCGGCACTGGGGGGTCGAGAGCGAGCTACCACAGAAGGAGGTTCTCTATTGTATCTTGAGAATTGTAATCTGGTGCAAGTGGGGAAGGTGACATTGTCTAGTTTGAAATATATATTTAGCATTGAGAGTTTTGGGTGGTGACCTGATCTGCTGCGGGCGAGGTCATTTGGCTCTTCGTTGGACAGTGTTCTATTGGTGAAATTTTTGGGGAGGGGGTGTTTAGTATTTTGTTGTTGGGGCGGTTTTGTAGGTATGTGTTAGTTATTTGTGTATGGATATGTGTAAGACATAACCTATTGGGAGGGGGAAGGGGAATAGTGTTGTAGATGCCATTATAGAATTTAGCTGGTGAGGAGGGTGGGGATTTTAGTGTGTGTCGGGAGGGGTTGGAGAATATTTGGTGACATGGATGGGTTGGATTTAGAGTTTTCTGGTAGAATTGAGTCCCCATCATCTCCAGGTGGGTGGAGATAGGAAGGATGTAAATCTCGTCATGTAAATGTTGGATGGGGGTAGTTTTAGTGCATCCCGTGATGATTCTAAGGGCGGTATTTTGTGTGATTTGTAATTTTTTTGAGTTAGATTTTGACAATGCTGGGAACCAGGCGTGGGAAGCATAGTTTATATTTGTTCTGAGGAGTTATTTATAAATGGTGGTGAGGGTGTGTTTACTGTCACTGAAGTTGTGTTTGGAAAGGGTTCGGAGGGTGTTTAGTTTCCGTTGGGTTGAAGAGTTGATTTGGTCTAAGTGAGGGGAGAACGTCATGTGTGTGTCATAGGTAAGTCCTAATATTTTGGGGGTTTAGTTTAGTAGGAGGGGATTGTTGTTCAGGAAAACTATTGGGTAGAGTGAAGATTGGTGGCGGTCTGTGGTTAAGAGGGTGATGGAGGATTTGATTGGGGAGGCGGTCATTCTGTTGTAGTGTAACCAATTGTTGTAAGTATTCTTGGGTGTGATGAGTGGCTATATTTACGTCTGGATGTTGGGAAATGAGGCTGATATCATTTGCGTATGTGATAAGTTTGGTAGATTGATGGGTAGGGATGGGTGCGTTCTGTGAATAGATTGATGAGCGAGCGGAGAGAAGTATGGCGCCCTGTGGTATGCATTTTGGTAGTTTGATGGATGGGGAGAGATTGTTTTTTGTGGAGAACTTTGGCGTAACGGTTGGTGAGAAAATTTGAAATACCATTTTTTGTCATTATTTTCTAGGGGGGATTGAAGGAATTTTTGAAATAAGGGTGTATGTGGGGAAGTGTCAAGGTCTTTGTTTGTATGAGATTGCTGTAGATATCGGATAATGGGATGGTATTGGTGAAGCATGTGATGATGTGTTGGGTGAGGAAGGTAAGAGCAGTAGTTGTGGAGTGGTTGCTAAAGCCATGTTGGAAATCTGGGAGGGTGATGAGGGGGGAAATTTTGTTTATAGTATTATTATTATTATTATATTATTATATTATTATTTTTATTATTTATTTATTATTATATTATTATTATTATATATATTATATATATATTATATTATATATATATATATATATATATATATTTATTATATTATATATATAATATATATATATTACTATATATATAATATATATTATTATATATTATATATATATAGTTATATTTTATATATAGTATATCTAATATATATATATATCTCGTACGAATGCTGGTTTCTTTTCCAAACCTCAAGAGGATATTGCTTTATGCTGGGAAAAGTGAAATTCTTCAAGACGGATCCAAAAAACATTCATGCTTATTTTGCCTGAAATTAGTGTCAAAGATTGAAAGACACTCTTTAGAGGTACATTATGACAAAGAAGATGTAAAAGAAATTCTTATAATGCTAGTAAATTCCGAAGAAAGGGATAGATCTTTTAGAAATTTAAGACTGGAGGATAATTTTTACCATAATATTGGTGTTTTAAAGCATGTGTCAACAGTTTCCCAAATTATGAACCTCAAAGAAAATGAATTGGACTGGTTGGCCTCATATTTAGGACACGACATAAACATACATAGAAATTACTGCCGTCTGCAGGATTCGACCATTGAATTGACAAAAATCAGCAAACTATTAATCGCTATTGATGAAGGGTACGCTCATAGAGTAGCTGGGAAAAATTTGGATACAATAAATGAGGAGATCGCACTTTCTGATTTGCTTTCAAACTCTACTAATTCTAGTTATGAGAAAGATGAGAAATCTAGTAATAATGGATGTTTGATTAAAAAAGAAAAAGATGCTAAATGCAGAAACGTACCAGAAACAAGTATAATGAGTGGAGAGAAGTTGCTAAAGAAGGAAGCTGCTGCTGATTGCAGTTATGCAGCAGTAACAAAGACCACAAGTAGAGAGATGTTGCTAAATAAGGAAGAAGTTGTTAAGTGTTGTAATAAAGTAGGTTTAGGAAGGACTATCACTCGTAGCAAGAGACCTTTGCTAAAGGAGGATGTTCCTGAATACAGTGACGCGACAGCAGCAAGTAGTAGCGACGAAGAATTAGATTCGCATGCTTCTTCTGTAAAAAGAAAATGCTTGAGCATTAGACCGCGACAAGTATGGCCAATTGAAACAGACTTTAGCATTTGCATTTTTTGAGAAAAATATTAGAAACAAAATATCACCTAAACAGACTGAATGCTTGAAATTCATTTCATCACAGCACCGACTGAAAAACCGGTTGAAAAGACGTGAGAGCGTCAATTTTCAATAGATTATTGAGAATGTAAATACATAAAATTATGTATATTATATATATATTAGATATATATATATATATATTATATTTATAGTATATATATATATATATATATATATAATATACTTAGATATATATATAAATTAAAACTCTGATGCGAACACGTTGGTGGTGCTGGTTTGGTTATAGCGCTTAAAGTTGATTATCTGTGTTTCAGTGTTACTCCCTGTATAGGGGTAAATACGGGGATAAAGCACGTAAAAGGTAGTTAATATTATCTATATAATATATTATATATAATATTATATATAATATATTATATATATTATATAAATATATATATAATATATATATATATATATTATATATACTTATATTAATTTCTTTTTTAAATAAAATTTGTGAGCAATGTGTATTTTTTTTTTATAAATAAATTTCAGTGCGATTATAGGAGGTAGTTAACTTTTGAAAAGATTTTTTTTTATATATTTTTATTTAGTTATTTTTTAATTCAAATGTTTTCTTCATAGGTTTAAAATGAAATGGTGTTTTTGAAACTTTGAAGGTTATTATAGTGGTTAGATTTTCCATTTTTGCTTTTTAACGAACCAATCTTAAAGAAGTTTTCTGTTATTTTACTGGGGAATTTTATCGTGGTGATTAAATAATGATATATTCGTTTGCCAGTTTCGATATGTGTTAAGATAATGTTGGAGAAGTGGGGTAGGTGTCTAAATAGATCTTCGTATATATATAAATGATCGGTTATAGTTATACAAGGAGGATATGTGTGGAGATAAGTTTTTGGATTGTTCCTACTGATATTTTGTAATTGGATCATTTCTGTTAGAAAAGTAAATGAGAGTTGTGTGATTCAATTGATTAAGCCAGATTGCTTGCTAGTTTATCTTTATCCATTTTCTTGCCATATAAGAGATTCGCTCGCTTCAATATTGTACTTGATGTTTACTACGAGTTTTTAATTCAGATGATTTTTTTCATTCAATTAAATTAAGCTTGGGTCCAATTGGTTGCCAGAAGAGCTGTTAATTAGATTTCTCTTCAGTAAGTGGTGTGAAATAGTTTGGGTATTAATTTTTTTGTTATTAAAAAAAAAAAAAAATCCATTAGTTAGTATAATTGTAAATTTGTCTAAATGTAGGATGTAAAATATAATTATTAAAGTATCAGCATTTGCAGTAAAGTTCGTGTATATATGGTGGTAATTATTTTGAAAAAGGTTGAAAATCTGAAATCCGGACTTTGTGCATCTTGTTGTCCTCTTTTTTTGCAGAGAATAGGAGAAGAAAGAAAAGATTTCTGTTTAACATTTTTGCTGATGACGAAGGCTATAAAAGAGTAATTGTATAGCGGTTAGTGTGCGTCTTTATTCGGATTCGTTTTATCGTTGGTTGCCTATTTTATATCGGGATTGTGATAAGAGTCGTATAATAGAATGATATATGTCTGGTAGGGAGTGGATCTAGTTTAGAGTATTGTTTGTGGTGTTCGCTCGTGTGTTGTGCGATTTAGTCGTTATACTTATCAGATATTTTCTATATTGTTGTTGGCTTCTATTCTCTCTCGAAAACAATACTCTAGATTATTAGAATTTGGTTGAAGTATTGGTTTGTTAGAGATAACTTAATTTGTAGGATATGCTTTATGGTGTATTGTTTGATATGTTGGGAAGTTGGATGTGATGTGAGATGCTATGTTGGATGAAGACTAAGAATGGTGTGGAATTATATGTTCGTATAGATGTGTAGATGAAGGATCGGTGCTTAGTTTTCTTGTGTAGTGATATGTAATACACACTGTGATGATATTATAATTTATATTTACTAAAAAGAGCTAGAAGATTAAAGAATTTTTGAGTGAAATGCAGTGGATAGATTTTCTAAGTTTTTTTTTTTATATACTACAGGAATTTCACAACCCAAAATTAATGATTTCTTAAGTGTAAATGGAGCTAGAGGGGACGTAGACTGGTCGGTTAATCCAGGCAATTTTGAAATGATGGAGCACAAGCTGGATAGTTAAAAAATTTACAGCCTCTGCAGTCCTGTTTTCCAAAAAAAAAAAAAAAAAAAAAAAAATCGGAAGTGTCATCTTTGGCAGTTGGTGGAGGTTGCTTTATTTATTTATTCTAAATTTGTATTCTTGAAGGGAAGGGTGATGCCAGAGCGATGTAGGGGCATCATTACATTAGCGTTACGGTATAGTTTTTTTTTCTGTAAGGGATATTTCTAGTGAAGGTGTTTGAAGTATAGTATAAACAGATTGCTCTTAGGGCTATTTGTTTATTTGTGTGTCTAGCGATGGGAGTGTTTTGAGATGGAGGGGAGAGGTACTGTAAATATTTGAGTAGCATGATGATGACTTGTTTTTCTTTCTTTGTGGTGTGTGGGAGGGGGGGGGTGCTATTGTAATGTTTAATGTAGAAGGTGGTCTGTAGAGAAGAATTTATTTTTGTAATTAATTGACAGGATGGTCTTTAATGGATTTTTTTTTTTATTTCAGTTCGGAGACGATTTTTTTCCTTATTGCTTTGTTTGGAATGGTTTCTAGTTTGGGATTGTAATATTATTACCGAAGCCCAAGGAAGTGATACGCAATGTAGGAGGGAGCGGATGTACTGTATGTAGACTATTACGAGAGTTTGTTGAACAAAGTTTGTTTCAGTCAGTGTTTTTAGTGCATTTACTTTATATCTTTACGTGATATTGTTAATGTGCGGCGTGAATAGCATATGGTATCGAAAGTTAAACCTGAGTTAGGGGGGGGGGATATTTGTTGCGAGGAAGTCTATCTGGTTGTAATGTATAGTGTTGGGTAGGTGTTTGATTCTCTTCTGTTCTGGGTGAGTATATATAATATATCATTATTTATTGTTGGCATTGTTCACATGGTTTATGTTCTTGGTTGCAGTTCTGGTTTGCGTTGCTTCAGGCGTTAGGCCTATGCGTTAGGCCTATGTTTCAATTAACAAAGGCTATTGTTTTTTTTTTTTATTAACGTAAAGGGTATGTAGGAATTAGTGGGTAGTTCATGAAGTGGTTGACAAAAGTGAAAGTGAGAGAAAAATCTGGAGAACTCATTATTAAGTTGAGATGAACGGATAGAATCATTGACTGGTTGTGCTCATTAGGGAAGTTTTTGAATTATTATTATTATTATTTTATTATTATTATTATTATTATTATTATTATATTTTATTATATTAATTATTATATTATTATTATTATTATTATTATTATGATTATGATTATTATTATAATTATTATTATTATTATTATTATTATTATTATTATTATTATTATTATTATTATTATTATTATTATTATTATTATTTATTATTATTATTATTTTTTCTTTTCTTTTCTTTCCCGGGGTAGTTTTGTCAAATTAAGGTGACTGGGGATGTATCAATCCTTATTAAGATATCCATATATACAGGATTTAGGAAGGGGTGGGAGATCTGGTTGAAGCAGTAATTTTAGTTGGTGATTCACTAAGAGTCGGTGGTTTTGAGCGTTTTTTGTCGGATGTCCATGTAAAAGTCTGACATGGGAATGGTGGGGTGGACTGATAAAGATTAAGTTTTTCAAATTTTGAAGTGTTTTGGAGTAACACTGATTATGAATTCTGATAAGGCGGGATTATTAGCAGCGTTTTATTTGCGTTTGGTATTTTTAGAATGTGTGGGGAGTGTTATATATAATATTTCTATATATATATATATTATATATATATATATCTATATATATATTATAATATATATATATATATTTTTATATTTATTAATATATATATAGTATATATTATATAATTTATATATATATATATATATATATATATATATGGTGAGTATTGGTTTAAAAATAAACTCTTTCTCAAAAACTACATGATCAGGAAAAAGGAATACATTGTTGGAATACTGGTAAAATTTATGCGGAAATGTGTATAAAAAGAAAAAAAAAAAAAAATTTTCTCAAAAAACTACAACAGCTACAGCGAAAGGAATACATTTTGGAATCCTGGTACAATTTTACATAGGAAAATGCTTTATACGGGACACTAGGGGGCTCGAGCCGACGGGGAAATAGGGGGGACGTTTTCATACACGTAGGGAGGGGCGGAGACCCGGAACCCAATACAAATAATACCAAATAATACAAATAAAATTTTCAAATTCAACAATGTATTCCTTTTCCTTACCTGTAGCTATTTGTGTTTTGAGTTATTGAGATGATGATAGTTTGTAGTTTTAAACCAAAATCACCTATATATATATATAATATATATATTTTAATATATACTATATATATATATTATATATATAGTTATATATAATATTATATATATATATTATCATATTATATATATTATTTATATTATATATCTTATATATACTATATAATTATATATATATATTAAATGCTTTTGTAAAGCATTTATTTTTAGTGGAAATAAATGATGGAACGAACATTTTGTGGGGCTCACCCCCCCCATTCCCTGACAGAGAAACTGAATATAAAATAAGATATAGCTTTCAGGATTATGTTATAATGCCTAAACATTAAAAGAAAGAAAAATCTGCTTCAAATAGGCTTTTAAGAAATGAATTTGGAAGAATTTATAATTTTTTCAGGCTCATTGTAAATATTTTTACGTGTTGATACTACAAATTTTCATATAAGTTCTGAAAATTGGTGAATCGGCTTGTGTGCTATAGATTGATTATTTTGCCATAGAAATCATTCAAAATAATGAAATTTGCAGCATATTTATTTTTTATATTTGTCATTTTCAAAAACAATGTTTTATCACAAAGTTAGAAAAATACATTATTTCCTAACGATATAGTAAAACAAAAATAATAAAATAAACATTTTATAACGGGTGAGTGTAGTTATATGATATATATATATATATATATATTATATAGTGGGGTTTATATTAATATATATATATATATCAATATATTATTATATATATATATTATATTATTATATTATTATAATATATATATTATATATATATATAATATAAGATATTGCAAAAACAGATTATATTTTTAGTAGTAACGATAAAGTAGTATATAATTTCTGTAACGAAATAATCACATTTTGACTACAATATAATAGCTATTATTTTATTGCCTCTGCTATTCAAATACGAATTGGACAATACAGGTACTTGTGACTAATACAACATGGACATACACCTTGTCCCCAAGTTAATTATAAGACCTCTACCCTGTTTTTAATTGTATTGACAAAAGTAAAATAATTATATAATTATATATATATTATTATATATATATAATATATTATTATATTATTATATATATATTAACTATATATATATATATTATATATATAATTAATATATATAATATATATATTAAATATATTATATATATATATATATATTATATTATATTTATATATAATATTATAATAATATATATATATATTATATATATTGTATGTAGTATTGATTGCGCGTTTAAGTATAGTCGTCATAGTATATTAAAAACTATTAATGCTACAGTAAAACGGAATTCATTGCTGGAATGCTGGTCATATAATAGTACGGAATGTTAAAAATAAAAAAAAAAAAAAAAAATGAAAAAAAATTATGATCCAAAAACTACAATAGCTTAACAGGAAAAGGACTAATTTTTGGGAATCTGGTAAATTTACATAGGAAAATGCTTTATACGGCACACTAGGGGCCTCGAGACGACGGGGAACATAGTGGGCGACGTTTTTCCATACACTGGGTAGGCGGAGGAACCCCCGTGACACCCAAATACAAGAGCGGGGGTTCCGGAGACGCTCCCGGAGGGGGGGAATTAGTCTACCGTGTTCACCGAAGGAGAGAGACCCGACCTCATGCATCGGGGGGGTATATTACCCTTGGGTATTCTTTATGAACAAAAAGCAAGAATTTAATAAAGTCTATTTATTTTAGAGAAACTATATTTTTAACGAGAAACCAATAAAGGTCTCTAAATAGGCTTTAATTATATTAACTATATTATTAACACTAATTATATTATTAATTTTTTATTTTTTTTCCATTTTTTCCGTATTGAAAATTTTACCAGGATTCCAAAATGTATTCCTTTTCGCTGTAGCTATTTGTGTTTGAGATTTTTTTTTTTTTTTTTTTTTTTTTTTTTCTTTTTTTTTTTTTTTAACATTTCCGTACTAGCATTGAACCAGCATTTCACAATGTATTCGTTTTACTGTAGCGATTAATAGTTTTTAGATATATACTGACGGATATACATAACGCGACCTATATATATATTTATATATTATTATTATTTAATATATATATATATATATATATTATATATATATAATCTATAATATATAATATTATATATATATTATATATATATATATATAATTAAAATTATAATATATATATCGTTATATATATTATTTATATATAATAATAAATATGTTTGTATATTATATACTTTTTATTCTGATTATATATTTGTATATATCTATATATATATATATATATATTATATTTATATATATATATATATATATATTAATATATTTAGTCTTTTAAGATTGGTATTATTTAGATACCTTACTGATGCATGACTGGGAGATCAGTTGATATTTATTTAGACTTTAGCAGAGCTTTTGATAATGGTTCCACATGCTGAGGAGAGTTATTGCAATGTGGTGTGGTGAGAGTAGTACTGTTTGGATGTAAAGTGGTTGTGGAATAGAAGAACAGTGTGTACAACTAAATGTATAGTCATCAGAGTGGTGTCACGGATTACGTGTGGGGCACTTTGTTCTCAATATATTAGAATGATTTAGTCATGGATGTAAAAACACCATAAGAAGACTCACCCAATTTTTCGTTTCTACCTCAGTAACGAATAGTGAAGGGTGCATAAAGATTCAAAATGATCTGATATGCTTCTTTGGTGGCGAATAGTGACAAATAATTTTAAAAAAATAAAAAGATTTAAAGTTCTTCACCTAGGTACTCAAATAAAGTTTTAACTAGAATTGAATGGGGATTAGCAGCTTGAGTCTGTGGACCAAGACAAAGATTTAGGTGTGATTATAACAAATAATTTGAAAATACGCTAATCAGCATGTTTGGGCAAGGTAATGGAAGCTATAGATAGCTGGGCATAAATAATCGCAAATGTTGTTTACAAGAGTAAGGAAGTAATACAGTAATGAATATAGCTAGTTTTAGGCCATATTAGAGTTTGTGCACAAGGTTTGGGCCTTATTTAAAGAAAAGACTTAGATATGCTAGAGAGTGTAGAGCAACAATGATGATTTCTGGTTTTGAGGTAAGAGGTATGGGGAGAGGCTGAAGGAGTTAGGAGTTTTCTTAAAAGGCGAATTTTCTAAGAAGGGGCAAAGTGCAAGTATTAATCAAATATTTAACTCTTTGAAATACGGGAACCATAAATTCTTCATAGTAGAGATCGGACGGGAGACTAGGGGGCATAGATAGAGAATTGAGAAAGAAAGATGGCATTTTGATCTAAGAAGCATTCATTACAGTAATGGTTGCTAAATTTGGAATGGTTTGCCAAGGAGTTGTTGGTACAATGCGTTGCAACATTAAAAAGAAGTTTTGATAGGTATAATGATGGTTTGGCATCATTAGTTATATTTGACAGCCATATTGGGGGTTTTTTAGTTAGATATTATTAAGGTTAAATTGGATGTTATTACTATAAAGCTATTAAAGCTTGTAGTCTGGTTAGCATGTACTTTAGATATAGTTTTTTTTCTTTTAGTTGTAGACTTTGTATAAAACTATGTAGTTGTTGACAAGCCCTAGGGTGCTTTGTGGATTTGCATAAACATGTTGTTTGGTGATTAATTCTGTTGACTTGACTGGGACAGTCTCGATAGGCCCATGTAGCTTCTTACTGTCTTTTTATTTCTAAATGTTCTAAATTTTTTTTTTAAATTTATTTGCTAGAGCCTTTGTAAATATTTTACTTCTAGTGGTAAATATATGCATGGCACACGAACATTTGCCTATGGAGGCTCCACCACCCACGTATCCCCTGGAAATATAATAAAATTTAGCTTCAGTATTATATCTATATAAGACTATAAAAAAAGAGGAATCTTTCATCAAATAGGCTTTAAAAATGAAATTTGGAGTCTATATTTTATTAAGGCTCATTTTTTTAAAACGATTTTTAAGTTTTCTTTCTTTCGGATTCATGAAAATTGGTGGAATCGGCTTGGCTGGTGTCTCTATAATTGATAATTTCTTTCATATCATGTTTAATAGGAATTTGAGCCCTATTATTTTTATATTTTGGATTTTCAAAAACCATGTTTTATTACTGAAGATTAAGAAAAGAGTGATTTCGAAATGTTTATTCAAAAAAAAAATTATAAAAATTAGGATCACATCCTTTAGCTATTTATCATTATATTATTATTATATATATATATATATATTATATTATAATATATATTTATATATGATATTATATATATTTATATTATTATATATATATAGTATATATATAATAAATATATATATATCCATATAATATATATACATATATTATATATTTATATATATATATATTATATATTTAATATATATATATATTATATATATATAATGAATATATATATTATTATATATATATATATATCTATATATATATATTATATATATATACTATATTTATATAAATTTTTGAGAGAAATTTTTCTATTTTGTCTACAGTGATAAGTGATGATGTGATTCTGAGGGTTAAACTACCCGAATTGCCCACATACATGGTACTTGCGACCTACGTCTAATACAACATGAACATACACAACGTCCCCAAGTTACCAGTAAGCTGTATGTAGCTTAGTATGCGAGGTTTATACGAAAAAATTTGATATATGACTAATACCTATTTATAGATATTTTACAGCCACATTTCAGATTTTTAAAATCATTTTTTAGCAACGTTCCTACAATCTACAACATACACCATTGCAGGCAACCTATGTATGTATGTATGTATGTATGTATGTATGTATATGTATGTATGTATGTATGTATGTATGTATGTATGTATGTATGTATGTATGTATGTATGTATGTATGTATGTATGTATGTATGTATGTATGTATGTATGTATGTATATATGTATGTACGTATGTACGTATGTTTGTGTGCCTCTAACCAATACAATTATATATATATATATATATATATATATATATATATATATATATATATATATATATATATATATATATATATATATATATATATATATATATATAATAGAAAGAAAATAAATAATAATAATAATAATAATAATAATAATAATAATAATAATAATAATAATAATAATAATAATAATAATAATAATAATAATAATAATAAAATAGAAAATGTTTCTCTTAAACATTTTTTCCCCTTAAAAGAAATATGTCATGAAAAATTAATTGCCTCTTTCTTTCTTTTAAACACGAAGGGAAAAACATTAATTATCTCTTATTTCCAAAGCTTTGTGTGTCTTGGATTGCAGGTGCAGGCTTCATAAATTACACCTGCCAATTAAAAGTAATTAGTTTGAAAACAAAATGTATTAGTTACTAACTGAAAAAGATTTGCTCTGTGCGTCATAAATTTACACTTGACACCTAAAAGTAATTATTTTAAACAAAGAGTTGTATCCAAAACCTTTGTTAATAGCTTTGTACTTTAGCAATAATTTATCAAAATCTTCCCAGGCCATTGTTATTTTACGTCATAAATTTTTAAAAACTGACATTTAAAGGTAATTAAAATCCTTTATCTCCCCTCATGGATTCCCATGCCATTTGTTCTTTTACGTCGTAAATTTTTAAACCTGCCAATTAAAAGTAATTGGTTTGAAAACAAAATGTATTAGTTTCTTCTTCAATTTCCTTTGTAATTAGGCAATAATTTATCAAAATCTTCCCACGCATTGTTATTTTACGCCATAAATTATTCTTTTTAGACTTAAAAGGTAATTAAAATCCTTTCTCTCCCCTGCTTAAAACCCCCTTCTACACCCCTCCCCTCTCTCTCCCTCCTTCTCTTCTCCCCTCTATTTCCCCTCATTTTATTTTAGTCGAATGCCAGCGATTGAACAGTGAGGATGTGGTGCTCTAGCCTTCTCTCGCGAGGGGCGGAACCGGCGCGAAAAGACGCCGCGGAAACATACATGCGTGCGCGCGCATACTTACGTATACGTATATATATATATATATATATATATATATATATATATATATATATATATATATATATATATATATATATATATATATATATATATATATATATATATATATATATACGCGGGGTGGGGGGGGGGGGGCGTGTGCGTGTGAGTGTGCGTGTATTCTCTCTTGCATGAACGGATTCTCTAAGCATGTACGTATTCTCTAAGCATGTACGTATTCTCTAAGGATGTACAGACTTGAAGTGGCACTTTAACTAGCAGTATATATATATATATATATATATATATATATATATATATATATATATATATAGT
The DNA here is from genome assembly GCA_015478945.1 of Trachelipus rathkii. Taxonomy (NCBI): domain Eukaryota; kingdom Metazoa; phylum Arthropoda; class Malacostraca; order Isopoda; family Trachelipodidae; genus Trachelipus; species Trachelipus rathkii. Next base: position 41,020 of record JABUQX010038719.1, read on the forward strand.
ATATATATATATATATATATATATATATATATATATATATATATTTATATATTTTCCAGTTCCAGGATCCAGTTCCTGGATCCTGGAACAACACACCATTCCAGAAAATCCTGGAATTACTAAATTTCAATCAGTACTTTCCAGTTTCCAGTTCCTGGAAACTGGAAAGGACTTTCCAGAATCCTGGAATCCTTCCAGGATTCCAGGTTTACACCCCGATTACATCAATACTATATATATATATATATATATATATATATATATATATCATAATAAAGTTTTTTTACATATATATATATATATATATATATATATATATATATATATATATATATATATATATATATATATTATATATATATATAAAAATAAAAATAAATATATATATATATAGTAAACTTAACCACAAAACATTGTAATAAAAAAGTTTTCTCTATCTAATAAAAAATCAAAGAAAAAGATAATTGGGCTAATTTCTGACAATGTAATTTGCAAGCTTAAACCATATTTTATATGCATAATTTATATTATATATAATTTTTTTTTGTAATATATGATTATATAATGTTTATTTTACTATAATTCAATATGTTTGTAATATTATTTAGCAATTTATATGACTTTAGATTTGTTCATCAGGCATTTTATAATATACATTTTTTAGCTCCTTTTTTTGTAAGTGCGCCCGCTTTTAAAAATAAAAATTGATGTTTCGCGTTTGAAAGAAACTTAACTCGGGTCCAAGTCAGCGAGAAAAATTAATATGTATTAGAAATGTAAAATACTTCATAGGAAGGCATTGACATTGTTTAATATATTCTCAATGTAAATTTTGTAAAATAACCAAAAATATCAAGTCGTTTCACTCTCCCAATAAAGAAATAACTATAAGTGAGTTGTAACGATTTAGGTTGCTGGTTCACTTAGTCTCGACGTACCAAATTAGCTTCCTGGTGGTGAAGAGGCGACTTCAAAAAGCAAAGCAACATAGCCGGTGTTGTCTATTTAGGTCTCACAGCGCAAAATGGAAGTCATTACGTGAGACTTTAAAAGAACCCCAATCGAAACCCGGGTAGGGGAGGAACAAGAAAAAGAGGTAACTCCCAACACTCTTGCCACTTTAATATATATATATATATATATATATATATATAGTTAAGAGCAAAGTATATATATATATATATATATATATATATATATATATATATATATATATATATATATATATATATATATATATATATATATATATATATATATATATATAAATATATATATATAAGGTTATATATATATATATTTGAAGATAGGAACATATAGAGATATATATATAGCAAATATATACAAAGAAAGAATATAGTACATATATCTATCCATATTTATATATATATATATATATATATATATATATATATATATATATATATATATATATCCTCTCGTGGAAAAAATATATATGCCTCTCCTCCTTTCTCTTTTGT
>JABUQX010038719.1:47500-52500 GCA_015478945.1 Trachelipus rathkii
TTAACTGCTGCTCGAGTTTTGATTTAAAAATCAATATAATATAATAATAATCAGATTAATCAATAATAATAATTAATAATAATACTAATAATAATAATAATAATAAATATAATAAAATAATAATAATTTAATCACTACCTCTCATAATCTACATAATGATAATCTATATAATTTAAATTATAAGATAAATTATAATCATATACATATAGTATACTTTGACTAAGAAAGGCTATAATATTATATGAAGAAGCACAATCCCCAATATCTCAAAAACTACAATCGCCACAGGGAAAAGGAATAACCACTGTTGGCAATCAACCGAGGATTGAGGCAAAATATGAGGGTGGAAAAAAAAGATCGGTTAAAAAAAAAAAAAAAAAAAAAAGGCTATTTTTTTGGGGAGAGCTCGAGCCGCGGGGGAATTTTAGATTGTTTTCCTATTATATATTCATATTTCGTACAAGACAGACGTAGCGACCTCTTAACTTATTAACCACTGCAACTCGACTAGACGTATGGTAGCCTTCGAAGCCGACGGGCGCAACACACCGATGGGGTGGCGGAGTTTTCTACCAATTACCCCACTATAGCGAAAAAGAGAGGATACCGGATGTGAACCCCGACAGTATACCCAAATAGTCAAAGAGCCGGGCGGTTCCGGAGACACTCCCGGGAGGAGGGGAATTATTCCTTAACCTCACTCCGATAGTTATCTCCACTGAGCAAGTGTGAGCGAAGAGACTCCCCGGACTACTGCCATCGTTAATGCGGTTAATATACCTTGATTGAGTTCAATTATCTATGATGATAGAGAATAAGAGATTGAGTCTAGTACAGAATATCTTAGGAGATCAAGAGGAATATATATAAATAGCGAGAAAAAGGTAAACAACTGTTGAGTCGTATCTAGATAATCAGAAAGCGGTCTCGTTAAAAGGATTCCTGACTCTCTACTCTTGACTTTCCATGTGTTAATAAGTAGATATTAACAAATTAGTAATATCAATTATTTCTGATTTATTGATTTTTTTTTTGATATATATATATATATATATATATTGCTACAGCGACTTTTGTCCCGCCGCCTCGTTCCGGATGAATCCTCCGTAGATCTTTCAAGACTCTATGTCTTTCATATATTTTATTTCTCATTTTTCTTGTCATGAGGCATACTTGCCGGCACATGCCTTAGCTCTTCTGCTAATAGCCTGGGATATAGAGAGTAACCCGCGACCAGTAGCTTGGATATGCCCAATTTGTAGTAAAGTCGTAGGACAGAACTCTTTCAGTTGCAATCAATCCGAACAGTGAATGCATAAACACTGCTAGCACTTCACAACTCTCTCCCTACATCACAACACAATTGGATTTGCCAAGTTTGTACACTAACTACGACAATCAACAACCCTACTTCAAACAAATAAAAAAACAACATAAACATACTACAAATAAATATAAATGGAATTCACAACAAAATCAAAGAAATAGAAACCTTTCTGAAACACCACAATATAGATATAGGAAGCCCAGGAAGCCTACATGACTGATAATCACCCATACCTAAAATTTTATGGATATGACATCATGCAATCACCTCAAACCCCCAAATATCACTCTCTGCTAACTCTCATACATAACTCACTTCCCTACATAAGCACCACCTCACACTATACAGCGCTACTAAAGCGAAAAAATTTACAAACTACAATCTTTTACAAATTTATAATGATAATGCAAAAACCACACAGCCTAATAAACCATGTACATCCGCACCCACACCTCAGCCACACTACCTCACAACAGCTATAAAAAAAACCTTATCCCCACTTCCCAAACCTCCGAAATTTTAATAATGGGAGGTGACCGCTCACGCTCACTCATCATCATGGTAAATGCCCAACGTTGCCAACGGCGCCAAGAGCCCCCTTCGCGTCAATTGCACTCCGTATAGGTCAAAGCTTTTCCGTACTTTCTATCCAGACATATCTTCCAATTTTTTCTCAGATCTCTTCTTTATGTCATTTCTTTACCTTTCGTGCAACTCTACACCCACCGCTCTTCCCAAACTACCATACTAGACTACCCTCCCCCCAAATTATTTCAACTTACACTTAAGTCCACCACAGACCTAACTAGTCTGCGTCACCCGCACCACTTACTTACCTCACCAAAATTACTTTGATCCCTACTCTAACCGATCTTAAACTCCGACCACCTCTCTAATTCATCATTCAAATATCAAAACCTAATCATACAGAACACACTTCCCTTTTACTGGAAATATGTGCAAATTACAATAGGAAAAAATACTCTGATCTATTTTCTGTTTCATGTGGCGGAAATAACATATTAATTACGTGAACCGATGTTGTTATCGGATCGCACGTGGTCTTGTCTTCGGGTATTTATGCGTACCATAATTTATAGATTGAGGAATATTTATATTAACACCTTCACTCCCCCGCCGGCGGGATGCACAGAGTGGTTGTGGATCAGTTTCCACGTCCCAAAAAGATACAGCTTATCGTAATACTATAATGGACATAGAGCTTAACTCGAAGCCTGAAATATATGGTTGGCTTATAACTAGTATGTGTAGGTACCCACATGAGGCGAATGTTGGCACTGAGGGGGTTGACCATGGGAATATATGAGCATCTCGAACCGATAACTTCTATAAACGAATGTGGCCGCAACACGGGGTGTTTTGGGCGAGGGAGGCAATTCCTTGGAACAAAGATCACAGTCGACTATACATGTACGATACTAACCATATAAGTGGATTTTTTATCTTCAAGACGAATACCTACTCGAGTCAATTAACAGTTCCTTCGTACCAAATGTAGAGATCTTTGTTATATGTCGTTAAGCCATCTTAATCATTATCAGAACTATAGAGTACTATGTTAGAGTAATGGTCTATGAGCGCGACATAGGTTTGGAATCGGATGGGGGTTCCTTAGGCTTGATAGTGAAAAATCGTCGGGTGGCCTACAGGTTGCAACAGTGTATAGACCCTTGTTGAACCTCTGGAGGAGCAGAGCTCCTCCCTGAGGTCCGGAAAATGTCAGTGAGGCCAGCCAGAATCGGTCTCGCTATACACAAACAGAAACCATCCTCACGCGTTCGAAAGCTTTAGACCATATACCCATCTAATGCACTGGATGCTGTTTAGTCCGACCTATCGTGTTTTTGGCAGATTCAAAGGGAGCACCGTAATAATTAGCGGGGCCCAATATAAACACCCTCAATACCGGGTTTGCCTCTACCGAACAAATCTCTCCCGACCACAACGAATATTCACTCATAGGAGTAAAGATCACGTACTCCCCTTCCCCCAATGAGAGTATATATACCAACTTAACCTATATAATATGTTTACTAATAGATAATTACTTCAATATTACTCAAACTATATACTCACGCATTGATTAAATATAGAAAATAATCACTGAGGACTAATAATATGATTATATATATATATACATATATATATATTACTAACTCATAATAATACTTATAATAAATAATACTTACCTAGAAATAACAATCCACCTCCTACTACTACCCTCACGAGATAAATTTCTCACTCCCTTTGAAAGAGGCTCACCCATTTTCGTGGGACTTAACTCCCTCCTCTCTAAAATAAATAACCCAGACCGCCTAGCAAACATTATGCCTAACAATTTCTCCTCGAAACTACCCACCCACACAGAAAAAATAAAACTAAGAAAACTCTCCTCAGAAACAATCAAATCACTCAACACCCCACACGAGACATAATATCTTTCCTACCACTTATCCACATATAAGAACACAGTGATACTGTAATAAGGGGTGAGCAACCTCACATAAACTCTAAAGTGATTCTCCCAATCGGCTAACAAGACCATAGTTTAATACTTCAATCTCAATGAGTCCTGCATTAGCTTGTTAAAATCCGTGCTTTTATCTTTGACCTGTGAAGGCACTTCCTCCTTACTTGCCACAGAAATTCTTCAAACAATATCTTGGCAACTTAACTAATAATACCTCAATCTGGAACCAAGCATTCGCTTTACTCCCAAAAAACAACTACAAAACATAAAAACAAAACTCCAACTCCCAACCTAATACAGTCAAAGACTAACACCTTCTCGATTCAAAATGCCTGCAAACTAAAAAATCCCCAAAGGAAACCTTAAGAAAGGTACAATCCAATCCTATCCCCTGAAATAGAAACTAAAATCAAACCAACTTAATTCCACTCAGAAATAAAGCTCAATCACAATTATCTTAAAACACACATTATACTCTCTGCAACACGCCAAATCACAAACATAACGAAAATAAAACACTCCTCGAATAAAATTCCAAACTTTTCTCACAAATAAACCTCCAAAACACTAACAACACCAGAATGTGTAAACCAAAAACATCCTGAAAAACTCAAACAATTCCCAACCACTCACTACTGCCTCATGAATCCATTAAAAACCAAACAACTCACAAAACCCTCAAACGCTCCAACAATTCCGCAAACACCCTTGGCTACGCCAACTTTCGCCAAACAAAGCCCCACAAAACCTACTCACTACAACACCAAAAAACTAAGGATAAATATACAAAAGCCCTCAAAGAAAAATAAAAAGCAACCAAGACCCAAACATACAATAACCACTACGGAGCCTGGAAAATACATTAAAGCTCGCTTAAAAATTTTCCAGCTCCCAATAGGCCTCCAGACAATATCTCAATCAAACACCTTGGAAATATCAAGGTAATTAACCGCAACTGGTAAAATATATCTTAAATAGCTCCATCCAGCCTTAAAATTTTATTCTGCCAATCTGGATAGAAAGCAATCAATAAATACTTCAAAGCTTAAAACCCGAAAATGACCCCTACAGACCCTTCCTTAATACTGTCCGTATTTCTACTATTATCAGCACTACATGCAAACTCTCAGAAAACTACATTCTGATCAAAATTACATCACCACAATCCCAAGACAAAGGTTC
>JABUQX010038720.1:0-40486 GCA_015478945.1 Trachelipus rathkii
GGTACTCATCATCCATAAATGCAAAGCTTGCAAGTTCTTCTCCTAAAATACCACAAGTACGTTTGAAGAGCTTTACTACTAACGACTGATAATTCATAATCGAACAGCATTCCAGCTCTTGAAAATACTTCAAGTCATTTCTTGGGGCTGAAGCTGCTGATAGGGGCTGAAAACCAATTGGGAACATAAAACTTACAGCAAAGTTCAAATTTTGTCATTGCAGCTGCTTCTTGCTCTGTCATATAAAACTGCGACACGCAAACAAAGACTATTTTCAATGAATAAAAAACTCGTTGTCATCCATCGTGCTCGATGTAGAGCACCAGGTTTATGAAAAGAAAATCCGTTTCTCAAGTTTCCCACATAAATAAACAACTGTCAGCTCCAATAAGTTCTTATAAATCATCCGTGGTGGCTTTCTTTAACTGCTCACTACGAAAAGGTTAAACATTTTCTGTCCATGAATCACTAATACTCACTATCTCATACTTTTCTTTATTAATTTTTTTCCAAAATTTCTGGAAACGTTTGAACAGGTCAATGTCTGATCCTGATGAAATACAGTAACATTTGCTGAAAGCAACAGATATGACTATTTCCTGAATATGATGTCGACATGCAAAGCCAAGAAGACTTCTTTTCAGCTTCTCTTCTATAATCCTACAAGCACCACTTTTGGTTCAGGTACTGCTTGCTGTTGTGTCAAAACACATTCCTACTATGCTATCTTCAAAATTCCAATCTTTTAGGCACTGTACTACAACTTCTGCAACATTTTGCACCTTCCCTCAAAAAGTTTGGAACACCCAAGCAACTTTATGTTCCTCCACATGTACGATGATCGCAGACGTTCGAACCTTGTCTTCTCCGTACATCCAACAATAACTTACCATCCCAGTGTACAGATGTCAGTAAACCACCAGGAAATGTTTGTTTAATATCCCCAGCAATAGCTTTACGAACGTGAGACCTTCGCCGCCGTAATGTACTTCTGCTTAATACAATATTATCAACTTTTTTCCCAATCGCATTTGCAGTAGCTGTTACTACTAACATCGCACGTCAATCACTCATTTTCGATCTATCCAAAGCCATTGCTAAGTCAGGGGTTATGATTTTATGACGTTCCTTTGAACTCTTACATGGTTCGACTCTGGACGGTCAAGGTTGAGGTTCTTCACTGCTAGAGGAACTACCACCATCCACACTAGTACATTCTTGCAGAATGCGTAATTGTTCCTCCTGTCGACGAACTTCCCTTTTTGTTCTATTACTTTCTTGTGCTTCCCTTTTACGCCTTCTTTCTTGTTTTACAGTATATTTTTTATCCACATTACTCATATACCCTCGCTACCTTTTTCTCTCTGAGCTTTAGGAAAACCTATATCTTCTTTATTTTATATTATTTTCATTGCGTTTGCATGTGCGATATCAAATAAATCATTTAAGCTTTCTTTAAAGATAGTCTCTTTTTCAATTTGTATTTGACTTCTCCTTGATTTCAATTTTAAAAGTGATCTGTATTGTTCATATGTCTTTCTAATCTTGGTTAAAACATCCTGTTTGGCCTTCGGGGGTAACTTTGCTCTATCCCAGAAGTCATATATTTCAGAATATATTATATTTGAAGCCTCCTTTACTGATTTCTTGTTGTGTGTCAGCCAAAACAGACGACGTAATACATCCCCAATTGATAGAAGTTTTGATCTACAGGTCATGATTTCTGATATTTGCCCAATAAGCCAAACATGTTTATCCGATCTTATTTACGTGATTGAGACATTCTACATAAGAAATTAAAAATATGACATGGCAAGCACGCTTAAAATTTGACACAACCAACAACTTATACGTTCGTCTACGCACAACTGGACAACCCCGCTACAGTTTACTCAGCCACGCGCAACTTTCTTTGCACATGTGTCACCATTAACCCTTTAAGTCCCGAATTATGAAAAAAAAATATTAAAATTTTTTTTTTTTAAAAAATAAAGTAAATAGGACCCTAAAAACACATATTGACTGTTTTTAAAAAAAAAAATAATTTTAGTGCCAAAAAAAAAATGTACACCGGCGACTCGGGCCTTAACTGCTATTTTTGATATTTGGCACTGTATCAATTATTTTCATAAAAATATTATAAATTTAGTGAATAAAACATGCAAATAAGGTATAAATAAATACAGTTAGCAAATTTTTGAATTTTTTTTTTATAAAAGTATAAAAATATATACATAAATAAAAATGTAAAAAAAAGGTAAAACCACCTAAACATTTGTAATATATGATAATATAATAATATATATATATATATATATATATATATATATATATATATTATATATAATATATATATATAATATATATATATAATATATATAAATATAGTATATATATAGATATAATAATACTATAAAAAAATATTTGCAATTAATTTTTCCCATAAACATCTATGGTACTTACTTAAGTAACTTAACTAATACACGAATCTTTTTGTAAATAAAAAAAAAAAAATTAGATTATATATATATATTTATAGATATCTCAAGAAAATATATATATAATAGAGTAAAATTATAAGTAAAATAAGATAGATTTTAGTACATTGGTATTAAGTAAAATAATAGAAAACATTTGATTTGAATAAAATATTATAAAAAACTAAAAAATAATATTAGATATAACATAGACTATATAGATGGAATATTGCAATATTATACACCCTATTGATGATAATAAAAATTAGTAAACGGATAAATATGTATTAGGTAATATATTATAAAAAGATAATGTGAGTAAATATGTATAGTATTAAAAAAGATATAATTGATAGTAAAATTACTAGTATTTCAGAGAATGAGCAGAGTGAGAGTGAGAAACCTCTTATCAGAGGGGTCTTCTTGGAAGTTGAATCACCGGAGAACAACCGTAGACTGGCCCGTTTGTCCTACATATTCAACAATCACAAGTGGAGATGTCCTCAGGTAAACGTGGTATCCGCACATCGCCTTTTGTTCTTGGACTACTACTTGGTTGAATGACAAAGGACTGGGATTTGCACGACCTGTCGCACTAACTTTACCACGCGTAAAGAAGATGCCACGGCGAGGTGAGAAAGATTTGAATTGTCAGAAGCTGCTCGAGCTGACCGACAATATTCAATGACTGCGGAAGAAAAAAGGCAGAGAGTAAATTCAACAGAACAGCAAGGAACGAGTTAGGTAGTTGGTAAGCCAGGATTAACGAATTGTCCTGCTTCGAGGTATCCCATCTTGCCCACACTCACCTTGGGGTTTTAGGAAACTGCTTCTTCCTATTTGCCGGGTGAAGAAGATAAATATACTGAAGGGTGGGATGTGGGAAGACTGAGATGTCGGGGGACATCTGGGAAAGGATTGGCAGCCTGATGGGTACCAGAGTGTATAGATGCATATAACCCTTCTGCCACGTCGCGCCTTAAAAACGATTATCACCAGTGCATAAGGGTTTTTCATCTCTATTTGGTGCGCAACAAATCACCTCCGAGTTACAACAGCCAGGGACTGAGAATTATTAGTACAAGCGGAAAAGCATCCAGCGTCAAAATAATAAAGAGTGCCCGGAGAAGTATACCATTTTACTGCCCATAGTTGAAGTCGCACTCCTGTAGTAGCTCAGATGAAGCATATCGCCTAAAGATCGGACTCCATCCAAGTATATCCGATAATTACATATAACAGAGGAAGATCTCGTACATCCTATACTACGCATATTTTGCTGAACCTTTGACGAGATTCCCCCATCCAGGCGACATATATCGTATGGGTTCAACTCCAAGCATAGTTAAATAGACAAGTGGTAACAACTTTTTGTGCATACCCAACGCAGCTACAATATGGAGGCAATCAGTCTGTATTCATTTGTGCAACCCAGATTATCAGATATGTGCTTTCCCCTTTGCGCCTCATACTCAAAGTGAGTTTAATTCGATCCATAAGAAGGACCCCCTGAGCGATTAAGGTGCGCACAGTGAGACAAAGAGAATCCCGCGTGTCCTGCAAAACCCTCTGCCAAAGCAAGCAAGAAAAGCAATTATCAAAAAAAACTGTGATAAGTTGTCTAGTAGGAGATGAATATTTTCACTACCAAGCATTGCAAAACGCAATAAGAGAAGAAGGCAGACCCCAACTCCTCATCTGCCGCGACTGACCAGGATGAAAATCCTTCCTGTAAACAGTGCCCTGTTCCTCATAAGAGAAATGGAAAGGAATCATAGACATCCCACTAGCTACTCAGAGCACTCGTAGATTAGTAATACTTTGAGTATTCACCATATTAATGGGTATTATGTATTGTTGGCACTAATGTTGAGACTGTGATGGCTATTCGCTTATTATCATTTTTGTTCATCACCACAGAGTGGTACTCTTCTTAAAGGAATTCCCACTAATTACCCTCACCTTCTCAAAAATATACCGAATTTTTGCCGTTTTATTATTATATATATATAATAATATATATATATATATTAATAGTATAATATATTATATAATAGATATATATATATATATAGTAATATATATATATATAATATATTATATATAATTAGTATATATATATAGAATATATGATATATATATTAATATAATAATATTGAATATTATTAATTAATATATATAGATAATATATAATATATATAATATTACTAATTATATATATATATATATATATATAGATATATAATAATATAATATATGAATTATAATTATATAATAATATATATATATATATTAATTAAATATTAATATAATATAATATATATTATATAATATAATGAGAGAACCTCACACTCACTAGTGGTGAGCGTTTGGCAAAATATATTAAATTGTATATATAATAATAGTGAGTAAGTAATATAAATAAGTAAAATTTATATTATTATTAAAAATAACCTCAGCTGAAATAATAATAATAGTTATAATTAATTATATATAATATAATATTATTAAAATATATAATTAATATAATATTATATAATAATAGATATATATATATATATATATATTATATCTATTATATTATTATTATTCAAAAGTTATTACGTTCTTAATTCTATATCTAATAAAATTAAGAGATACTATCATATTACCCTATATTATCTATTTCAGATTACCACGATTATGATATAATTGAACTAATAATAATAATAATAATAAAATAATATAATAAATAATAGAAATAATTATAAAAATTAATAAATAATAATAATATATTAAAATAAATAATAATAATAATACTAAATAAATTAAATTAAATAATTAATAAATAATAAATATTAATAAAAATAATCATAAGAATATTTCTGCCCAATAATTACTACATTATCATAATATTTAATACCATTAATAATAATAATAAAAAAATATAGATCATAGAGTCGTTTTATATAGCTATTCCTAAGAAAACGTTATATAGATATAGGTAACATATTGAATCACCAGTTGATAATCGTGAGTGCCAAATAATATCAAAGTATTATTAGCCAATTTTTTAGACACATTTTGAGTGATAAAAGTAACTTTTTTTATAGCTTTTATTAACGACATTATAAAAACATCAATATCAAAAATAATTAACATAAATAAATTAAACTCTTATATATATAAACAAACTAAAATAAATCACAGAAAAACATATTTCACGAAAAAAAAATAGAAATCTATATTTTCAAAGGCAGTTAAAATCAACCTCTATTACTACTACCGCTGTGGTAAACATACTGATTAAGATTAAGAAGAAACCTTCTACTATTTAAAGCCCATAAAGATATAAGTTCTGATGTTTGTGGAACTTTCTGAAATAATAAATCGGGAAATAAAAAAATATATTTTTGCCAAAAATAGCAATCGAAATATATGGTACACCCGCATACCAGTGGGACTTAAAGGGATTAAATGTTATTTTTTTTACTTCAAATTTTAAATAGAGTATTTTTACGGTAAACCTCACATTTGAGAACGTTCAGAATGATACATTCCTTAATTTTTGTTTTGGACCACACTCATATATATATATATATAATATATTATAGAATAATTAAACTCCAATTTAATGAATCGAATAGGATAAGAAGTACCAAAAAAGTGAATGGCGGAGTAAAGAATTGGATTCTATTATTAAAAGAAAAAGAGAGGGTTTTGCCTGACATTTGTTTATTGAATAACCAGGGAACGTGGGAGGAATATAAGAAAGTAACAACGAATAGGAAAGAAGTACCAAAAAGAATAATGGGGGAGATAATATTAATAATAATAATAATAATAATAATAATAATAATAATGTTATTAACAACTTGTCTATACTTTTGAGTTTTAATACTACTTTGCGGAATATAGATTCTTTAAAAATACTTTTTTCTCTTGCCCATATATTTTTTTCTATTATCCTGGGGTTGGCCGTCGCGCACCGGTGCGATAGGGGGGCCCCATTTGGCGCGTTGTAGCATAGAAAATTCTTTGTCACTGTGCCGTGAGATTCGGTGGTAGTTGCACATTGCAAAAGAGAGGAGTGGAGAGTGGAGTGGTGCGGTAAGATACAGAAAATTCCTGTGGTCTGAGAGCTCTATGTTTCTGATAATAGAAAGACTGAGAAGGAGAGAGAGAGAAAGAAAGAGAGGGTGAGAGAGAGCAAAATATATAGTAAATGGTTGTGAGAGAAAGAGAGAGAAGAAAAGTATATTGAGAGTGGAGAATAAGATAATAATGAGAATGAGACAGAGAGTGGAGAGATAGATAGATAGATAGATAGATAGATAGATAGATAGATAGATAGATAGATAGATAGATAGATAGATAGATAGATAGATAGATAGATAGATAGATAGATAGATAGATAGATATAATAATTGTGATTGACTTCTTATCACATGAATAATAACTTTAGTCTTACGTTTTCTACACTAATATCTCATAATTTGTATGATTTTATTAGTAATCTGAAAATATGGATGAAAACGAAACAAATGAAAATAGGCTGTTTTTTTTTCTTAGTTTCGGGTTGATTAATCATCATCCATACCAAGTTTTTGAGGGTGAAAATAGACTATATTCACCTTTTGGTTTTTGCTTTAATCAATTGCCATTCATTTTAGGTTTATGAGTCAGATCTCATTCTAGTCAACAAATGCAGTCACTTCCTGGATGTTTATCTATTCTTTTTTGACTTGTTGCTTCACAAGATATCTTAAGATTTTTTCCGAATTTTCTGTTCATTATTTAAGGCAGTGGTCTCCAAAGTGGCGTACGCGTATCCCGGGGGGTACGCCAAAGAAGTAGGCTCCCGATCACTATATATATATATATATATATATATATATATATATATATATATATATATATATATATATATATATATATATATATATATATATATATATATATATATATATATTATATTATATTATATTATATTATATTATATTATATTATATTATATTATATTATATTATATTATATTATATTATATTATATTATAATTAATTTCTTCATAGGGGTACGCGATCAAAAAAGTTTGGAGACCGCTGATTTAAGGTACTGCTCACTTCTGCACCTTTGGTTCTCTCAGAGTCTACTAACGTTTATGTTTTCTTATTGAACGTTTTCTGAAGCTTCAATTCTGATATTCATAAAGGAACTGTTGTTAAACTAGTTGTTAAACTAGTTGTTAATATATACATTAATGCTTAGTTAGGCATGCGAAATTTCAGACTACTAGGAAAAAAAAATTTAACTTTGACAGTGGAATAGGAAATAGAATCTATTTTCAATTCATTATACTATCGAAAAATAATTTCGAATTCCTGTCTTATCCTACATAATTTGGAGGGTTTCTTTCTCTTTAAGCAATTAATTTTAACCCCTCTAGCAAGTACACAAAACAAAAGCAAATATGTAAACATGAGGTGTTAGATAAATAAATAAAATTTAGATCTTCGATGAAAATGTTAAGTACAAGACCTTTAAAGTTACTAATAATTTGCGAACACAATCATTGATTTACCTTTGTAGTTTTTATGTGCATGATCCAGATGCAGTCAGCCATTTTGATGGTTTGCCTTTTGTAGGTTTCATTGTTATAATCATTTAATTTTTAGATGGAGAGACCAGTTAAATGTCATTCTTTCATTACTCTGAAAAAGATTTGAAATGCCATAACTAGAGATTCTGGAGGACATACAATAGACCTATTTGATAAAGAATTGTACTAAATCTTACATAAAATTTCTTATTTTAATCTTTTATCTCCAAATTTATGTACATTTAGACCTAATCGAGAGTTCTAGCCAGTCCCTCTAACTACATGCTAGAAATATTTATTTATGAGCTGGTTGACTGAATCATCAATGCAAAAATATAAAACTGAAAAATGAAAAGTTGGACAAAATAATTCAAAAATCAGTGTGAAATGAGAAAATGAAATTCTTTGTGTGCAAAATAAAAGGAAAAAAATGTAATTTTTAAACCTGCACTAATGTGATATATTGAATCAGATTTTCCAATTTTTCATGTTATTTTCGATGAAGAATTGATCATCCAATACGCTGGTAAAGCTTTCTAGAATTTTCGTGGAAAGCCAACAGAAGTTTATGATGCAGAATGAGTCCTGCAGAGAGCAAAAAATAAAACAAAAAACATCCAGCTTAAGACAGGATTTTGAGCGTTATATCATTGTTTCGACATAGATTTTAAAGGTATATTGAATACTAATGACTTAGGTACATTGAGCTTGTAGTAATCTAATAGTACTTAATGTACTGCACTTACTATGAGTACTTGAAGTACTATGTTAACTAATTTATGATATAAAACACTTATCAATGTATTATTTAAATAAAATTTTATATATATACCCTTCATATGTTAATAGAGATCCTATATATATCAGCTATACTGAGCACTACAAAGACGTAAGACTATCCCCTTATCAATTTCTACCAACGATTTATAATTGGCATTACACTCAGCCACTACTCCCTTACGCTATTCACGTATAGTTTTAAACTTCCTTTTGGTAGCTATATTCTAAAACAAGCTTCTCACCGCACTACAAATAACACCATCTACTACGCGCAGTTTCGAGTTTTTACCGTCTTAGAGTGGGCTCCAAAAAGGTGGCTCGACAACCCCCAGGTGGATCAGAATTTAAAACCGTGTTCACTGGAGTGCGATACTTCATATACGAGGCGACTGATTGATAAAGCCATATGAATCTCAAATTTGATGCTTCGAAGAGAATAGCACAACGCACGTGCAGATCGTTCTCTGCCTTATTTTAAAAACAAATGGAGTATTTTAAAATATTTCTAACCTAAACTAGTATGCATGTATAGGGGCGAGGTCTTTCAGTAAAGCCTATGGGAGACAAATTTAATGACGGCGTAGTTGGGGCGGGACCCAGCTAGTTTCGCATGACCTGCCCAAATTTGGGGGGTCCGGGGAGGTAGGATGGGTCGAGGAAACCCACAATTTTAGTTCGATATATATTTCAACCATAATAACCTAACTAAATAAAAAAAAGGGGGGCCCTGTAATGTGGGGCCGGCCCCCCTTCAACTGGCCTCACCCCTTCTATCAGTGCTTTAAAAAATAATCCTCAACGGTATCACTTACGAGAGAGGTCTAAATTATACAGATAAAAAGCAGAGCAAGCGAGGGTTCCGGTAGACCATTCCCGGAGGGGGGGAATTATGTCCCCCCGTAGTCCCACCTATGAGGCCATTTTGGTGAAAAAGAAGGACTGCCTAACACATTGTGGCCTTGTTTACTTCAAATCAGCGCAGACCCCCCCTGGATTTGTTTCGCATCAAATTCGGTGTGAGCCAAAAACATATCCCGTAAGGGGGATATTTGATAAATCGTGAGAATGGAATAATTAGGCATCCAATATTTTGTCCCCATCGTACTGGTCCCAATAGAAAACCAATTAATATTTACCCTTCTTATAAAATTAAGAAAACGATACCTTTTGGAGCACACGATGTATTTTATTTTTTTCGTCGCCAATCTTGACCAATAAATTCGGAGGCATGGGGAATTCTATTGGAGTTTCAATTCTTTCATAAACTTAGTATAGCAAATAAAACAGTGAGAACCAAATTAATAGAACCTCCGAGATGGAACAATTTGATTTATCCACTCCTGACTTTAATGTGAGTATATAAAATTAATAATATATATAAATATATATATAATATATATAGAATTAAGATATATATATATTATTATGTAATATAATATATATTATAATATATATATATAATTAATATTAAATATATATACTATATTATATTTATTAGTATATATATATAATATATATATATATTATTTCATATTTATATAATATATTATATATATATATATAATATATATATTAATATTAATATATATTATCTAAATTATATATATATATAGATTAATATAATATATTAGTATATTAATAATATATATATATATATATATATATGAGTGATATAATAATATATAATTATATATATACTATATATATATAGCTTTCAAATTAGCGTATTCCTGTAGAGAGATAGTCCGATGATAATGATAACTCGTTTATTTATTGTATGTAGAGGGGGTTTTGGTGAGACATTAAATTCCCAAAGTCGGGAAAAAATTAATATAGCCGGATACGTTCTAGACTATTTGATCAATATTCTTCTTATATATATAAATTTATTAATTAATCGTTAAATTGGTGACGTAGTCATTAAGGACGTATAATTAACGGGGAGTTCCTTATGATGCAACAGAGTGAGTTAGTAGAGTTCAATTTTGAGAATCATCATATTGACCGATTATTAAAATTTAAGTAAGAATGTGTCTTTAGAAAGATATATGGATTAGGAACAAGTCTTTAAATAACACTAATTTTTTATTTTCTGAACTCTTCCCATCAATATTTTTTAAAGGGAGAAATCCTTTAAAATGTGAATTTTTCATTACCCCTCTAAAATTAGTGTATTTATTGAGGGTAAAACCCTATCCTTTATTATTGTGTAGTATAGGAATATTCATAGTATTAGTAAAATTCTCTCAATATAACCCAATATTATAATTAACCAAATTAACGCAGTTCAACACTTATTAGAGGGAGGGTTGATCTATAGTAGCCCATAAAAAATATATAAAGGAAATACCCGTAGAAGGATAAGGAGTAAAATATGAAATGAGTCGAGACTTTTTAAGAGTATATATGTATATTAAAGTATTTACTATATAAATAGATGTTACTATACTTCATAATATCTTATCATAATAACCAACAGCCGATATATCGAGTAATTATATGATGATTTAAGAAATATTTACACATATTAATATATAATAAAGCTAAATATTATGAGTAGGTAATACAGAATAATAATGTAAGGAAAATGCTCCTATCAGTTACGTGTTATTTTGTGAATCCTTTATTATATTCCTGTGTGTGAGGGAGTACCAAATAGATCTTAGATACAATTAATGAAAGTTTAAAATTCGAATAAAACAACTCCAATAAATATGGATTAGGTATATATATCTATAGAGAAAATATTAAACCATAGTAATAGTTCGTAACATATAACTATAAATATTAGTACTTGGTAAGTATAAATATATACTTATAAAAAAAATAGTTAATAATACTGAGAGTACATAAACTACTATTGAATTTAGTTTCAATACTTAAAGATTTTGTATGTATGTTATATTTTATATGTATTCAAACTGTGTAAATAATATATATATATAATTTATATTATATTATAGAATTAATATTATATATATATAATATATCAGATTTATATATATATGTAATAATATATTATAATATTAATATAATATAATATATATATATAATTATTAGTATATTAATATATATATTAATATATTAAATATATATATATATTATATAATATATATATATATATATATATATTAATAATATATAATATATATATTTATATATTATAATATAATATATATATCGAGAGGTGAGCTCCTATACTTAAGTTATAGCTGGGACAATAGTTACTTTAAACGCCAACACGGGAATACGGGAGCATTCAGGATCAAAAAGATAAAATTTATAAATATATATTCATCAAGGCAGCACTCCTATTAGATACATATAAATAGTCGATGTTGTATAATGGTGAGCCTCAGAAATTAATTTTTTTTATTTGCTACTAGTTCTATAGGGGACGAAATTAGGCTAGTAGATTAGGATATGTATAGAATTAGGTTAGGAATTATATATATATATATCAATTATAATTTCAATGGAATATAAAAAAAAATTTCATTATTCGACTATTACTAAAACATCTAATTTAATGTATCATAGAGGCCTAACTGTGAATGAATAGTTGTATTTTTTTGATCCGAGCGAGAGAGACGAGAGCAGACCAAGAGAGAATTACCGCAGGATGGGTGGGGCAGTGGGATAGGATAACGAGATGATTTTAAAGACCCATGCGAGGCTGAGCTCGTGAGAGCAGATGAGAGACAGAGAGAGAGTGTTAAGACCAGACTTCTACCCACTCGAATTACTCGCCTTAAAAACACAGAGAGATAAGCAAAGACACAGCAAAGCAGGAGTAAGCACTTGATAGCGAGAAAATTCTCATAATATTACGATTAAATTTCTCTCATTATGTAGATTGTATTGAGTATGCTCACTAAATAAAGATAAAAAACGGCAAGAAAATAAGAAGAAAAAAGAATTCTAAAGTAGAGAGAGAATAATAAGAAGAGAATGATGCAGAAGAGAATGTGAGAAGAGAGAGAGAGCTATAAAGTCAGAGTTTATAGAAATAAAGAATACAGCCAGCAAATGACCAGTGTCTGCTTATCAGAACACTATAAGTATCATACCATCGTCTTTAATTTTTTTAGTTCTCATATGAAAACTGTATTTAATAACAGGTATCGCTGTCCATCGATCACTTCCAAAATTATAATAGCGTAAGTCTTTTTGCCCCAAGCATCGATGTTACCCCGCAAATAAAAAAGGTGAAGTACTATTAGTATGAACGTCGTATTGATCCATAGTACTACTCTATCAGATAATTGATTATGTTTTTAAGAAAAAATATGAGTAATCGGAATTTGATATTGCCTTCCCATCTAGTGTTCCCTTCGTCAAATATATACATTATAAATAGTTACATTTTGAGTGTTGTTTGTGCCAATTAGACAGATGTATACTTTCATAGCATCGATATTAAAAAAAAAAGTTTACATGGATTAAGTGACAAAAGCCGACACTATAATTAATATATTCCAACAATTATGTATTATACTAGATTGTTATATATATATAATACTCAGTTTATATTATTTGCCAATATATAAGCATCTAATATATTAATATATATAGTATATAATTATAGATTATAAATATAATATTTTACTAAAGATTAAGATCTAATATTACTTTCATCTATATACTAGTATTAAAATAGTAATATATTATATATAATATAATATATATACTATTACTATTATATAATATATTATAATTAAAAATAATATATAATATAATATATATATATAATAATATATTATAATTAAGAGAGACGAGAGAGAGAGACGGAGAGAATGACAGACAGAGAGGGACAAAGAAGAAAGTCTATCTGAGGATAAACTATTAGCCTATTGCCTGGATATATATATATTATGATATGTATAATAATAATAATAACATAATTATCATTATAATATTAATTATAATTATATAATTAGTATTATATATCATATATATATATATATATATACTATACATATATAATAACTATATATCTATATATATTATATATATATTAATATATTATAGTAAATAATATAATATATATATATAAATATAAATAATATAGTATATATATATATAAATATAATTTATGTATATATAATAATATTAATATATATGATATATATATATAATATATAGTTAAGTATATATTTATATTTAATATAATAGAATTAATATATATATATGAATATATATAGATACTGCAGGCCCCTTCCACGCCTAAGTTTTATATACACGGACCGCCAACTGGGGTCCGTACCCCTGTCAAATACCGACAATATATACTAAATATTTAAATCTCACTGAGGGTACATTGGTTATCCATAGCTTATGACATACTAACATTAACCTCTCACACCAAAATGACTGTCCTCCACTACACACCATAATCTTATCCACTTCAATACGGTTTACCTCAAACATCTCCTTTACACACCGCTCAAATCCTCTAACCAATCTCTTCAAAACTACTCAGATCCCAGTAAGTATATATATTATATTATATATACTATATATATAATAATTATACAAAACCAAATCATTCAGCAATTATACTAGGCAGGCACCCTTCATCTCTACTCTTCGTGAGTTATTCTCCTTATGAGTTACTCAATCATTCTAAGCACTATTTTATACACCTGTCCACCTAATATTGTTATAATATTTCACCAATCCTAATCATAGACTACCATCACATAATACTAAATATTGCCTTACACCAAGGAGACTAAAATAATCTGCCCATCACTATCCATCAACTATTAAAATTGAATAAACGCAAATGAGTATACATGTATTCGGACAGGGAGATGAAGAAGAGAGCCTTCCTTCGAGAGCATTACTTTGATTCAAAAAGTCCTAACCACACAAGAGAGCACCAATAGTAACGGGAACAACACCTGCGATAAGGAGCTTTCCTCGAGAGCCAATCACAAGCCTTTAACGAATCCGAGAAGAGAAAACCTAAATCGATCTATTCTTGCAAAAGAGAGCAAATGTACGCTCAAGCAATCAGAGATTTATCAATAATGATATAGATAGATTATCTTGGATACTCGAGGAATCTCTCCTTCCACTTCTAAAACGGTCCTTTTCTTTCACAAAGAGGCTTGATCCAGTACATATCAACTCAACGGGCTATTCTATTCGGAACGCAAATACACCAGTATATATCTTACCTACTTATATACATATAACTTAATAATCACTATTTTCCCTTATAATTCCTGCAAGTTAACCATATCTCCCTTACCACCTATATTAATAATAAGGGTACTATTACAATATAGCTCTCCTCAATCCCTCGGAACTAATACCTCCATAAACGCTTTGTACACAACTTATAAATCCAATCACTTACCATCTCGCCTCCGTTCTGAATCATTTCACACCAGGTTAAATTTTCAACTATATCCTATTGCAAGAATTTATCTAATTTTACTCACATTGAAATTTTTCAATACGTTCTAGACATTTACCTATTATATATATATCCTCCTT
Organism: Trachelipus rathkii; assembly: GCA_015478945.1. Lineage (NCBI taxonomy): Eukaryota > Metazoa > Arthropoda > Malacostraca > Isopoda > Trachelipodidae > Trachelipus > Trachelipus rathkii. Next base: position 15,343 of record JABUQX010038720.1, read on the forward strand.
ATACTTAGTATCTCATAAATCAACCTAAAAGTAAAATACCTATTATGTCATTCTTTAGTGAGCACCATCAAACTCATATATATTCATTATCAGCTCAATTTCAGCACGGATATTATATATATTACTATTATTATCATAATGATCTGGTCAGTTTCTTCCTTAATCCCTCCGAAAATTCCAATGTCCATCCCTAAGTACCTAAAGATTGGTTTCTGTTTTAGCCTTTCCCTATTCACCTTTATAATATCCAACTCAGATTGAGAACTCTCTCTTTTGGGTTTTGTACCAATTTCCATACCTTTACTATATTAGCAGATTTAATTTTGGATCTTTTTCCAAGGCACACTCGCTCAAACTCGTACACTAAATCACCCAATATTTTCTCTTTTGAATCACCCCACCTACAGAGTATCGTCAGCAAATAAAAGAAAACTGATCTCCCAATTATCCTCATGTAGATACATATCAGCTCATTTCCTAATTATATTCATATTCTTAACCACACTAGAATATCTATAAAGATATTAAACTCCATCTTTAAGCAATTTCCATTCTTTCTTCTTGATACTAACGCATGATCAACTATTTCTATGAAATACTTTAATCGCATTTAACAACAATTCATTCCAAGGCATCATTTTCAACTTATTTTCAAACATGCAACAAGTTTACCATGGCAAACCTGCTGCAAATTAGCCTCGCAAGCCTGCAGATTTAATGCAAGTATATATCAAACTTTCTATTTGACAATGAACAAACTTGCTGCAAGTTTGTACCGGCAAACTTGTGCAAATTTAAATGAAGGTTAGAAACAAGGGTAATTTGCACGATCTTGTTAATGTAAAAAATTAGGTAATGACTTTGGATTTGAACTAGGGAATTTTCCGATTTAGCCTCAAAATCTGGAAATAGTTAAAATGTTCTTAATTTTTAGCCAATCTGCACCAAATAAATAGCAAACTGAAGCTTTTTCTAACCCCTAAAACGTCGTTTTCAGGTGTTTTTCTATATCTAATTATTGATTTGATTTGCATTTTCATATGAAGATAAACTATGGTTTTGAACATTTTTTTATTCACGTTTTTACAATTTTTGTCGAAATAACTTGAAACTTGACCTATCCGAAGATGAGAATACTACCAAAAAAAAAATGACTGAAGCCTTTTTATTTTACAGTCTAAAGACCAAATTTTTTCTTCTATGCAATTTGTGTTACCATCCCGAACCAATTGTTGTTCTGGGTGTAGGTGTGAAATCGGAATTTATTTTTTTGATTCTATTTTTCGGGGGTCAGCGGCGCTTCTGTATCATTGGGGTTATTGTTATTTTCAACTCTGTTTATTGATTAGCGAATCCGAGCTTATACATTCTTGTTTTGTAGAGTGAGTATCAGCTTTGCCTATCTGTAAGCTTGTGGATATCAGGAATGTTAAAAGATACTTTAGCGGAGAGAGAGAGAGTGGAATCTTTGAGTTCAAAACCTTTTACTGAGTATACGAAAAAAATACATCTAAAAATATAAAAATGCTCGCACTTCTCCCCAAATATATCGCCCCTGGGGAAGAGGGTTTTTATTAATTACGTGCTCTGGTGTTGATAGTTAGGAGAGAGAGTTGATATTATGCTCAATGTCTTTCACTTTTCCGTTATTATATTATTGTGGCATATTACTGGAGGGGAGCGTAGTCTATTATTGAGGGTATATATTTTAGTTATCGTTATATTAAGTGTATGGTTTACGTGAGTACCTATCACTATATAGGTATATATATACGATATACTTTTTTCAATCAATATCAGGTCTATGTGGCTTGTACTGGGTGGGTGTTATTCTTATATTCATGTTTGGATCTGGTGAGGTGATTGATTTATTGGTGTTGTGTATGTAGTATGAGTTAAGCGGTTATGTTATCTATGAGTATTTATATCATGTATATATAGTAGTATAGGGGATAATGATCGATCATGAGTGGGCCTATATATATTAGGTAGGTATTTGTATGGCTGATATTATATTCTATATTTATGGTCATATACGGTTATTATATTAGTATATTTATTATATTATGTATGGTATGACTAGGGTATTATAAGGTATTTGAGGTATTTGGTAGGTACGTGAGTGGGCGGCTGGCGTATTATATGAGGTAGTGTATGGTGATGAGTGAGAGTTGTTAGTGATGAGGGAGTAGCGACGGTACGTATAAGGTAAGTATTGGAGTAGGGAGGAGGTAGTGGAGGGTGAGTGGGGGGTACGTGAGGTTAGGGGGTGTATAGGAGGTAGTAGTGGAGTATTGTGATATAGTAGGGTTATAGGGAGCTTATATTATAATAGTATAGCGTGAGTGAGGGTAATAGGTGAGTAATATTATATATGAGGAGGTAGTAGTGAGGGGTGGGGGGGAGTGAGTTGAATGATGGATAGATGAGGTAGTATATTTTTATTTATTGAGTAGGTAGGGTTGTGTTATAGTGAGGGCTGTGGCGTAGTTTGATTACTTTATTGATATAGGTATATCGATTATACCTAAGTTATTTTTTGTTAGTTTTATTATTTTTATATATATATTATTTATGGATCAATAAGGGTGATTAGTGTGTGTATACTATCACGTGAGTTAGGCGTCTGTGTACTAGTGATTTAGTATTGGGTTATTATAGTTGAGGGGTGTTTTCAGTAGGTATCTATCGTTAGGGGGGAGATTTATATTCGGTTATATATATGTATTATTTAGCGTATGTATTATTATAAGCTAGGGTAGGGTAATAGCTTATGTGAGTGGCGTATACTAGGGGTTTTTGATAAGGTGAGCGGGTATCTAATATGTAATATATATATTTATTTATTTATATTACTTATTATTATTATATATAGATTTATATATTATCATATCCTGTATATTTATATTTATAGTTTAATCGTAGGTATATATATCACTATCTATAGGATTGTACTATATCTGTAAATTTAAATATCTGCGTTTAAGTGGTATTATAACTATATACATAATATACCTATATTACTACTATATTTGTTTGTGTTATTTCTTTCTTTATTAGTTTGGGCGTATTTCGTAGAGGTATTGAGGATATGATATATAACTATCTGAGGCTGAGATATCACTATATATATATTGGTGAGGCTGAGTTGGTTATGTGAGGTTATTATATTATTTATCGGGGTTGTGATATATATTATTATATCGGGGCTACTATGGTGTGCGCTTTTAGGTTCTCGCTTCCCCACTTATTCTCTTGAGGCGAGACATGGGGTCTATATCCCTTCTATCAATCTGGTTCGATCCCATCTCTTTCCTGGCGCCCATATATTCCGGTTAATTTAAGTCCAACTAAATTATTTGTTTTCTAATTGCTCCCTCTTATTCTAGGCGAACAATCTATTTCATTGAGATTGTGTTTGTGTTGTAAGATGTTTGTGGAATGACATTTCGTAGATGTAGGGGAGTCGGATTCTCCGAAATTAATTCAAATTATTGTATTTTCCATAATATGTATTGCCCCTTTGGAAGCATTTTACTCATGTATAACGTGGTTCTAAATTTGTTTGCTCATTCTTATTGAAGATGAGTTTCTGTGTTAAATCCGTTGTTGCGGAAGTACGGTAAATTGTTTGGTCTGGTTGAAGGTATGTTTTCCTGGTGGTCATATGTGTTTGGTTGGTATGTATTTAAATTGATATTTCGAGTGCGTGTGATTGTGGAGGCAGATTTGTTCTATTATATCTATGGAATATATATTTGTCTGGTTGTAAGGCTTTTTTTTTATTTTCTAAGTGTAGGTGTGTTGTTGCAGTGTTTTGATTGTTATGGGGTGGGGATTCTGTTAATAGCTGATCTGTCTATTAAGATTTTTTGACCATCTTCAATACTGTCTTGATGATGGATTCCTGCTTATTCGGAGTGATTTTTCAGTGTTTGATATGTGTGGTATGTTTTAGGTGAGTTGGGGAGTATCCAGTCAGTTTATTATCCCTAAATGGCGTTTATTGTTGAACTTTTATCCGTCCAGCGCTTCTAATTTTGTTAGTATTTTCTGTATAGTGTGGTATGCCTCTAAGGTGGGGTTATGTCTCGTGCTTAAAGAGGGGAGCACGATTATTGTCTTTGTATTCTGTTGATGTTTTTGTTTCTTTTATGTTTCCAAAGGTCTATGTTCCTAATTATTGCCTTTCATAGTTCAATCAATTATTTTTGTGTGCTTTGGATGTGATGTTTTGTTGAATTGGGATCCTATAATGTTCAATAATATTGCGAAGTCGAGAATGTCTTAACTTCTACTTTATTGATTTGTGTTTGTCATTTAAGAAGTGAGGTCTACTTATTTAAAAGATGAAATTGTTTGTTGATGTTTTAATCCGTCGATTCTTCTCTTTATCGTGGTGTGTAATTATTGTAATGGCTGATCGATATTTTCTGTGGTGTAGTGAATGTACAATTCTTATTTATCCACTCACCGCTGTTTTCAGTGTTCTTATTTAATGTTGTTAGTTCTGTTCGGGTCGCTGTGTTTATGGAGGGAGTGTTAAGTGGTAATCGGTAGATCATCGACATATAGCTTTTTTGATTTATATTTATATATATATAAATTATATATATATATTATATATATAATATACTGATATATATATTATATATATATATTATACTATATCATATATATATACTATATTTAAATATATATATATTGAAATATAATATATATACTATATATATATATATATATATATAACTATATTACATATATATATATATATTATATATTATATACTATATATATATATATTATATATATAGTAACCTCATTCTGTCCCTCACTCCCCCAATAACTGGGGGCTAAAGGTACTCGCAGACATGCACAGGGAATTCCGAGGTATTGCATGAGCATTTACTAGGGTAACAAATAAGTAAAAATCGGGCAAACCCCCAATAACCAAGCAACCAACAGTAGATTAGAAACTGTTGTGCGAGGGAAGAGGATCGAAATATTATAGATAATTAATCAAAAAAAAAGGAGGGACTATAGGTGATCCATGAGAGCTTTAAAGAGATGACATGGGGATAAAGGTGTACAGTATTAGATGAAAGGCAAAACATTAACGCCATTGAGTAGTTTGTTTATTATCACAATGTTAGGTATGAATATGAAGTATAGTATAGTTATTACTATATTATTTTCTAGTGTTGTGTTATCGATATCGTACTTGTACTGCTATATGATATATATATATATATAATTAGTATCATATATAACTATACGGTAGGTATATAGGTTATATATAGTATAATAATATATCTATATTTAATAGACGTATAGAAATATATATGATATTATACTATATATATACATATTATAGTTATACTATATATGCCTCGTTCAAGTCGACACGCCGATTTTCGCATCCACTCATAGATTCCAATATCCCTTCCAAATAGTCCTGTTTGGGTTACCGCTCTCCTTATTAAACTCGCCCATGATTCCGGCCCAGTATATATTTGACGCAAGTCGTTCCCGCCCCTTGCCCTTTTTCAACTCATCATTAACAAAATTGAGGTGTACTTCTTCAGTAAAAATCAATGGGTGCATGACATTTTCGAAGGAGACTCTCCCTCCCTCGCTCTCTCTCTCTCTACTCTCTCTCTTCTCTTCTCTCCTCTCCTTCCTCCTCTCTCTCTCTCTCTCTCTCTCTCTCTCTCTCTCTCTCTAAATATATATATAGCTATATACAGTATAATATAAATACTAATAGCGTATTATATAGGTATATCTATTATATAGATATATATATATTATATATATAAAGTATAATACTACTATATTATATTATATATATTATATTATATTAATATATATATATATATACTAATATATAATATTATATAAATATATATATATAAATATATACTATATATATATTATATATATTTTATATATATTTATATATACTTTAATATATACTATATTTATATATATTATATATATATTTATATTATTACTATATATATATAATATATATATCGGTGCTTATTATTATTATTTTTTTTTTATTTTTATTATTTTGATATTTATTATATATACTTTTTATATCATATATTTTACTTTAAATATATATATATGTATATTACATAGATAAGGTTTATCTATGGGGATGGGGAGTATATATTGGCTACGGGGGGGGGATCGGGCGGCTGTGAGGCTTTTTGGTTAGTGAGTAGCGGGAGGCGTAGTTCTGGTATTGCTGTAGGTATTACGTAGGTAGTTACTGGTATATATATATAGGGTATTATCTATTATTGAATAGTTATATCTGATTTAATATAACTCTTCACTAGGTTATATATGAGCGACGGGATTTGAGAGGTTATATTAATGTATTTCGCTTCTACTATATATATTTATTATATATATTTATATATATATATATTTATATATATATATATAATATATTATATATAATATATATATATTATATATATATATAATTATATATATATATATATATATATGATATATATACTACTATATATATACTACTATATATATATATAGTAATAATATATTTATATATATATATAATACTATTTAATAAAATATAATATATATTTTATATATATCTATATAATTTATAATATATATATAACATAATAATACTATAATATACTATAATATATTATATAATATATACTTATATTATATATATATAATATAAATATATATATATATCTATATATATATATATATATATATATTTATTTATATATATATATACATAAAATATATATATATTATATATATTATATATATATATATATTATAATATATATATATATTATATATATAACATTATAATATATCATTATATAATATATATTACCCCTCTTTCCGAGGCCCAGAACGTGCTTCTCGGTGCCATCGTCTATCTGCGATATACCCTTTCCTATCTAACCAATTATGGTTTTTCCGCCCTTGAAACTAACGGGGAGACTTGCGTGGTGCGCTTGACATATCCAAACATATGACCGGTAATAGCACGCGTCACTTGCTCTCCAATGCTCCCCTCCTTTGGGTTCCTCCTTCTTTGATTAATTATGTCTAGCTTTCTTTCAAATCGCTCAATGGCTCGGCTGTTGTTGATGGGGCGACTTACTTCTAACTTTTTCTGTCAAGTGGGTGTTGTTCGCTCAGGGTTCCTGTCTATCTCCAACTTTATTCTTTCTTTTCAATTAATGATCTTCTCCAACCTGCCACATCTAACTCTAATTCACCTCATATCCTATGAACTCGACCCTTTCATTTGCTTCATCTACATTCAATTTCTTCTCTGGCTCCCTTTTTTTACTTCTAAACATTGCCTCTCGTCCTTAAACCTTTTCTGATTCTATTCTCCGCTGATCTGAAAGGAGTTTCCGGGTGGGGTCGTCTCAACCTTTGTGAAATTCAATTCTTTAAAAAACCCAACTTCTCCAAATCTCCCTCTCTAAGACAACCCCCTAACTTTCCTATCTCTTTCGACTGTTCTCTCGTCTCTCCTGTTGACAAATAAACATCCATTGCCTTAACATAAACAAAAAAAATGTTCTTGGAAACCTCACATCACAACGGTTCTAAGAGCGGCCTCAACAGACAGCTGGGAGTTCTGTTTTAAAACTGAGAATGCTTTTTTTTCCCATCTGCAGTTACTATCCCAGCTATACAAGGGTACTCACCGCCCTTTCGTATTGGCAGTAACTGCTTTCGCATATCCTGGGGAGGCCTCTGGTTTAGTTCAGTTGACCTCTCTATGTCCTTTAACTCTCTTTTCTATGGGTACCCGCAGTGGCAAGGTGCCTCGAGGAACTTATAACATCCTTTACCACCCACCTTTACGAACGTCCCGGCGTTAAGCAACATAGGGGTGCTGTGATCCTGCACGGAGTTTTCGTGTTTGACATTGGTAACTACTTCAGATACGTTCGTTTGCGTGTGCTTCTTCCTTCTTTCCTGCCACCCCTCTGTTCTGTGGAATTTCTCTCCCTCAACTGGTCCGTGTAGTGGTGGTGACAATTGTACAAAAAAAAAAAAAAAAAACAAAAAAAAAAAGACAAAAAAAAAAAAAAAAAAAAGAACACGCATACAGTGCCTGCTCGTACTAAGCTTTATTGAGGTGCTGCTTCAGATATATATATAATATATATATATATATTATATATAGTATATATATCACTATTATATTATATACTATATAAATAAGTATATATATATATATATATTATATATATAATATATTATATATATAGTATATATACTACATATTATATACTATATCTATAGTATTATATATATGGTACACCGTTTTTAAGCCCACAACACATTTAGTCAAAGAAGTCACTACTTTACATAAAACATAAGAGTATATATAATATATATATATCATTACTATATATATATATAATATATTATACTATATATATATATATATAGTATATTTTATGCTGGGAATATTGCAATGAAATATAAACAATAAAAGAGTCTGGATGCTTATAATTTAAATTTGGTACAAATGGGAAACTTTTAGCTACCTAAAGTTGATTTTCTAAATTCATAGCCATTAATTATAGGGAATATATTTGAAGTGAATGTACTATCTCTCTTTTGGATTGAGTGAACAAGTAGTGTTAGCCATGATGTTTCTCTCTGCTTCATCATCAAATATGTCACAGACAAAGTTAAGATATACAGTATGGTTAAAATTGTAACCAATTAAAATTACTAGCAAATTGCAACACATTCTCGCCGAAATCTTGAGTAATTATCATTGTACCAGATTTAGGGGTTGGAATCCCATATACTAGAAAATGAAGTTGGACTAGGATGTTTTGGATACTGACTTCACACCCATGGACATATATAAAAAAAACTTACTCAATACATGCTATATAGTAGAAATTTATATTTATTTATATGCTATAAATAAATACTTTTTATTTGAATTCTAAATGAATGATTTATACTATTAGAGTTATATAACTAGTTATATTAATATTCTCTTTATACATCCTGCACCTTGAATTCTGTATAGATAACACATGTCTGCATTTTTGAACCTGTTTTCTGGTATCAATGATCTAATACTTGTTTATGTATTATGTGTCAAATCCAAAATTCATATTGTTTTTTTTGTCTGTCATATCCAGTTTTGTGGCTGTTCACATGAAAACATTTAAAAAACTACAAAAAAATAATTGTTTCTCTGAACAGTGGCAAAATGGTTGGGTATCCAAGCAGATGATCTAAATAAAAAAAATTATATATCTCGCCCAATTACACATATTCTGAAAATTTCTTATTGGTATGACATTAAAAATAAAATTTTCAATTTTTTTTTACATTTTTTTAAGTTTTTTTTTTTTTATGTGAATAGCTGGAAGACTGTACTCATGATAGATAAACCAATATGATTTTTGGGTTCAGCAGAAAAAAAAATACATAAGAAACAAGTCTCCTATATAAATTAGCAAACTCTACATTGAGCTGTGTAATGACTAGTATTCCTTTATTTTTTTTAGCATTGATAGTAATAATAATTTAGCTGTAAAAAAGTTAATTTTACAATGTCACGACACAATCAAGATATAACACATGCAACTCATCAAGACTGGAATAACAGAGAGCATGTTGAAGTAGGTAAAATATGTTTTATTTAATGAACTACCAAGTATTTTATCTTTATTACTATTATTATTAACTCATTTTAACACTTTACAGGTTGTCTTAATAACCCAGTAACCACTAAAAATTCTGAAACCCAGTGTGACATGATAAACATGATTTTGCCCCTATCTTCATCCTCATAACCTTCCTTTACACACACACACAACACACTCCTACCCTATATTTTAAAAATGTATACAAGGTCTACTCTCGTCTCCTTAGTATAACTTGAATGATTAATGACAGATTATGAATATTAATGAATATATATTAGTAGATATATATAGTAAAATAAAAGATATATTAATTCAATTATATAAGTATATATGTAGATCAGATATATAGTGATATATATATATAATAATAGAATAATGATAATTATATTAATGATAAGATTATAATAGTGAGAGAGAATATATATATATTATAATATATATAAGTTATATATAAAAGTTATATATTATTATATATTTATATGGCCTAGCATCGCAGAAGAGGATATCATGCGTAGTAGAACTTTAAGAAAACACTACATAATATAATCATACTACGGAAAAGTTTAAATTACAGCTAACATGATTTGATTATTTTTCAGGCAAAGATGATCTCTAATCAATACTTATTTTGATTGGTATATTAAATACTGTAACATAATAGTCAGATAGTGAGCAACATCTCGACTTTTTAGGCGTGTCATATTAGTGATAGTTTTGTAGCACCTCATAGTGACCGGGGCCGCTCGTGCATTATTATGGGAGATTCACTTTAGTGATCCTCCTCTTTACAGACGCTATGAAATAGAGTGGCAAAGTCTATCTACGATTTGACCCATTAATACTTCGAAAGCTGGACGTAGTCTTTATAATCGCTTCGAGAGTGTAACATCAGTTTTGCCAAAATGTAAATATATAAATTTAAACAGTCCTACACATATTCTTCAAGCTTATCTTACAGTTCAAAATAGGCCAAATAAATTATATTTTATTAATTTATATCTTATTTATTTATATATATCTCCTTCAATAACTCCTTTTTTTAGTAGGGGGGTTGAAACATTCATCTCTTACTCTCTATCCCCTGCCTCCCTCTCCCGATCTCTAGTCTCACCAATTCTCTCTCCATTCTATAGTTCTAAATTATCTAGAAGTTTAATAGCTTACCTTATTCAAGTTAACTAACAACCTAACCCACACTAACCCCGACTCCTACTCTTCTTCAATCTAGGTCTAACAAATATTTTGATCCACCATAGTTATATTCAAATGGACAGAAAGGAACCTTCTCACAATAGTATTATATTTCTTGTCCAACCGATTGGAAATCTTCTCGGACCACTTTCCCATCATGTATCTGCTGATTCGTCTGCTGGGTTGCGCGCACGGTACATTCGGAGGGCGTAAGGGCATGACAGAACTTTGTCTCTGTGTGTCCCTGTCCCATGCCCTGTTCTTAATGTCAATGACCTTCTAGGGTCGCTCAAATTGTGCTTTTAATCAGAGTCTTGTGTACTTCCAACACGGTCTAAGTATTACAGGAATCATAGGCTTCGTACCAGTCTCTCCTTGTATTGTTCAAATTCCTCAGTGGAACAGACCAAAAAACGACATTACTTGTATCTGGAGCAGCAGCTGCCTTGAAGACACGTTAGAGAATCTAATAAAATTCCAGGCGCAACCTCCTGCCTCGTGTGACTTTTATGCTCATTCTTCAACAATAGGCTCATTTAACCTTGGCTACTCAGCCAATATTATTACAATCCATTCTCTTTTGCGCAATAATTAGTTGCAAAACGTCCCTCCGCTGCCTCTTAAAAGAACTACATGTTTTCTCACTTTCTTCTAATAGATTCCAGCTGGAAAATCCTAGAGCCAGCAATATCTGTTTGTTGTCGAGAGCTTAGAATTCGTACATCGTTAAGTCTCCTGTGTGAATTCAATGACGTGATCATGTATGAGAGAGTATAACAGTTCAGGAATTTGGAGACTGTGTCATGATCGGAGGGGTCAGCTCTGAAGTCAACAGGAATATCATCAGGATGTGTAGACATGAAGATCCGTCGGAATGAGAACTGGACACAGGTCTGCGGGTGGGTTGGATATTGGACACAATTAGATTTTTATAGAAGACCTCCCGCAATTTTCAAACAGGAAGTAACAATCCGGAGTATTCTGGTTGGTTCACGCGCCAAATCATAGTACATGGCCGTTCAAATTTATCATATGGATTACCTTTTTCCTTTAACCAGTTCTCAGATTCTGGAAGGTGATGTCGCAGTATAACATAAGAAGCCCAGATTATCCTGTCCTTGCACTTGACAATCAAATTTAACAATCAAAGCTTCTATATAATGGTGAGCAACTACTTGTGGATTTTAAATGTAAGTTCTTCCACACACCTAAAAAAACAGTACCGATTTCATACAAAAAGTGGCATTATTAAGAGATCCTAGACAGCATATATATATTGTTAAATAATTATTCTATTTAATTTATAGCAAAATAAATTCGAATATATTTTGTAAATATTAAGTATATTAACTATATTAATATATAATATAAAATATACTATATATATATATATATATAATAATATATATATATAATATAATAATAATACTATATTATAATATTAGATATATAATATATATATATATTATATATAGTAACAATACACATATACTTATATATCCAAACATACTAACAATATACAAAAGTACCGTTGGGAGGCAACTCGCCTAACCAAAAAAAGGAAACAGTGCCAATTCGCTCAATTACACCAATTTGATCTGTTGGTAGACCAAACAATGAGGCACAGATCTGTTTCTTTCATGCAAAAATATACAGAAACGACATTCATGTGAAGGATTTTCCTGTGCACAGTGTTATTAATAAGTATATATAATATATAATATATATATATTTATATACCATATATATATTAAGAATAATATATTATGATAATAATTATACGATAATAAAAAAACATAGCTATAATATAATATATATAATAATGAGCTTTACGTTATTATTATTTATTATATAACTGATTATATATATACTAATTTATATAAGATAATATATATATACTAATATATTCCTATACAATATATATACTATATATATATATATAAATAATAATATTATATATATATAATATATCTATAGTATATAATAATATATATAAGATATTACTATTTATATATATTAACAGTTAATATAGGGCAGGTAGTATATGGTATAATATATATAATATAATATAATCAAAATATAATATATTAATTATTAAAATTTTTATATTTTATATCGTGATATAGTCATGGGCGGTTTTTGAAATTGCAAAATATGGTAAATTTGGTAGTGATTAGAGTGCAAAAATAAAGGTAAATGTTAACTATCAAGGTATGTACGTAAGTCTTAGTTTCCCCGTTTGGCTGGTCTGTATTGTTTACAGAATCATTGTCTCTATCGAAACCAAGTATAGTTACAAACTCTTAATTTAAAATGGCGGGAGGAAAGAGTATTTGAGGAACGAATAATTCATTCGGAATAGGAATGATAGTGAGTTATGTATGAAGGTTAATAATGTAACATTTTACATTTTTTTCTGATCAAATACAATTAACATAAATAAGAAAATATTGAAAAGACTCCATTCCCAAGCACGCGTCATGGTCTCTATCGAATTTCGGACCGTTTCAATATCGCCAGAGTCTGTGACTTTCGTATTCAATCTCCGGCATTAATCCTTAACGAGGTTTGCAACGTGTTGATTGAGAAGAGTTAAGCTTTAAATTCCAAAGGTATAATCAAAGAATTAGGTTCTGGTCTGCGGCCAAAATGGGCACTCGACCTATCATTGATTGGTGAAGGCTCATCAGTGGTGCAGGAATGCACGCACTAAAGCCGTGCAGAGTCCCATATTACATAAAACAGGTTGCGCACTGAAGAGGTCATCATCAAACAACAAATACGGAGCTCAGTGTTCTAAAAAAGGTTTAGTGATGTCCATTAAGTCTGGGAGAAGCTCGAAATCAGTATGATCATGTAAAATCCTGCCCAACATGTCTTACTAAAAGCTGATGTGAGAATCGATTCTGTTAATGGCAATGGAGATGCTCGTCTGCCCAAATTGTGTTACGTTATGAACTTAATGATACTTGTTCTTCGTAAAGTGAAACTATAGGTAAATAGAAACCTTCGTTAAAAAGTTTGGTCAATACATTGTTCAATAAACCATGACAAGTAACAACACGAGGAGCATAGCCACGTGGCAATAGTAGTATTTCAACTGATGGACGTGAGTACATGATGTAAACTGTCCGCTACCGGTAGTAACCTCCATATACTAATTGGTTCGGAAAACTGTAGTGACATTCGCGTGCCTTTTCAGATCTCAAAATTTTATTTAACAAATTTCCTGCTAAATCAACAGTCCTGACTTTGGCCTGCGCGACCCTGAGTCACGTTGTACCGCTCCGTGAGGTAAAAGAATAGCACATACTTATTATCTCGCTGTGTCAGCGTTGTATTTATTTTGCTCTAATACTATATAGATATATAGTATATATATTATATAGTATTATATATATATATATATATTATATATTATATATATATATACTATAATATATAATATACGTATAAAAGTTAAAAAAAAAATCCGCTTCGATGAATTAGTAAGATCTATCCCTTATTTTAATAATTAAATATATATAATATAAAATATATAGAGATATATATCTATATCTATATATTTATATATACTATAATTATATATTATATAATTATAAATTAAAATTTACAAAATAATTATAATATAATTTACAAGATATATTATAATACATATTATATTATATAGTATATAATATAATATATATCTTATATATAATATATATTATATTACAATATATCTATAAGTAAAAAAGGAAGATGACATGATGAAAATCCTTCTTGTCGGAGAGGAAGCAAGAAAGTACGAGGTAAGATAAATTGAAAAATTTGTAAACATGGGTGGGTAAGGGATGGGTAAGGGGAGAAAAAAAGGAATTGATTGAGGGCTCAAGTATAAAAAGAAAGTTCACTGGGATGGGGATAAGAGATACAATAGATAAAAAACTCACCCTCATTTAATAATAAGCAAATTTCAATAAACCGAGCTTTGAAACATTCATGCATGATGGCGCTGTTCTACTAATAGATATCGAAGGCGGGGCAGCATTTAATCTCAAAAGGTCTAAATTGCCAATAGGTCACAAGATAATCTGTAGTATAACGTAATTATAGAGAGAAATAGCCAAAGAAGTTCATGACGGATGACCTCAGTAAGACGAATACATTTATTGTACGTAACACATAGTCGGTAATATCCTTAAGTGACGAGATTAGCGTGCCGTGACAATCGTTACTCCCTCAGCCGAAAGGGGTAGAGAATCAAGTCTCTGCTAGTGTCCTTCTTGACTGAAATATTCTGTTTCAGGACAGGCGTTGATGAATAGTGGCAAAAAACTTGCGCTGGACAAATTCGGTGGGGATATTTCTCTTGTAACAAAGTCTGCTGGCACGAAGCTATTCCAGCGTGCACCCATACATAGAGTAGCAGCAGTGCCTAGTTCAGTAGTATGAAATACCCGTGGAATTAAGTTTCGATAATTTCAATAACGAAAGAACACGTAGAGACCCACTCTCAGTTCAATTAGTAAATGTGTAATGTGTAGTAACAAACAGACAATGCATATATTGTATACAGGTTGTTTTGGTCAACAATGGCTGAAATTTTTATTGGAAGGAGTAGCTGTTTGTGAAGTTTATTATCACACAAAAGATAACTGTCAAAATTTACCATAATTGAACAGTATAGGTTTCAATTGTCGCTGAATAGAGATACGTGGAAAGTATTTTCGTAGTGAAGACTTTTAACTTCAAAGATGAGAAGTATTAAACTGTTCCCCATATATTGGATATAATATGATTATATATAAATATAAATATTATTAATCTAATATATATATAATAAAACGACATAAAATTCTTATTAAGATTTCTATACATGAAAGACAGTAGACACACTCTAATTGTATAATGAAATTATATTAGAAGGAGTATTTGGAGTTATTAGACAGTTTCAATACGTATGCTGGATGTTCGTTTGAAAGATTGAAGCGTGTCACTCGATAAATTGGGTTCGTCCGTGGCTGCTTTGATCTTCGTTGTGGCGGCAGCCCTTCACCAGTAACCCACAGACGGACTAGGCGTTCGTCGGGGGGCTGCTTTGGACGCTCAGTGGGTCGCAGTCCACTTCACAGACCCACATATATATCTATTATTATATAATATACTATAATAATAATATATTCTATATGATTTATAGTACATAAGGATAATAATAATATTAATTATACTATATAATACATAAAGTTTAAGGTAATATATATATATCTTCCATATATATATCTCTAGACAAAAGTTTAAGATAAATAAGATTCTTATAATAATATATACAAAAATAGAAGATAAATAAGATTCTTTTAATAATATTAGACAAGATTTATAAATATATAATATATATTATAGATAATAATCTCTATATATAAGGATTTTCTCCGTTGCGCACCTTTCAACTGAAGAAGGGAAATAACTATATCCTTCATCACATCTTGTACTTTCGTCTTCCAAAAGAGATTTAACTCAAACATAATACGCAAGAAACTGGAAAGCATCACCATTACCGGTTAAAAAATAAAATATGTAAAATGAAAATAAGAAAAATGTATTAAATGTAATATTGAGGTTTTAATTAAAATATTAAAAAATGTAATAGCTATTTGTAAATGAAATAAATTTAAGAGACATATTTTTACGGTGTGTTGGCTTATATAACATTAAATAATAGAGTATTTAACATAATACGTAAATTTAAACAACTTTATATTTTCATTCACTTTCAATTAGCCTATTTCGACGATTTGATTTTTGCATGTGTTTTTATGTTATACATTTCTCTTTTTTCCAATTAAAATTGTATAGAGAAAGTTGTTAATTATCTTTCATAAGATTACATGAAATAATATTACACGTACATCTGACCGTCTACAAATTGTGGTAAACAGAGTGTGGTGGGGAGAATTTGCAGATGAGTGGGAAATTCCGTGAAATGTAGTGACATGAAATGACTGTAACCGTAAAAGACAGTTCTCATGATTGTAATAATATTAATACTAATATAATATAGTATGAACTATATATATATATTATTTTAATATTTATATATCTATAAATACAAAAATATAATATATGATATATATGTTTAATAATAGTTTATATATAATATATACATATAATAGGTGAGTAGTTGGGGTAAAATATTGCCTCAATTAAAATAACTGAGTTTAATAACTTTGACGTACTTAAATATGACATTTACTACAGATAATTATAGTATATAAATAATATAGTAATATATATAGATATATATATAATATATTATATATTAATATATTATATATACATATTTTTAATATATTACTATAATAATATTACATATTATATAATATAGTAATATAACATATTATAAGGAAAATTTTCGGATAGACTTTGCTATACAATCATCAAACAGTTCAACAGATTTAGTAAGTCAGGAACACACTGAACGAACTTCATGTATGAAGAATGGCGCGGCTTCGCAAGGCATGAATACAAGTTGATCTAAAAATACTCTGATCCTGAGTTGTTCTAATCGTCTCTACTTTCTTATGTGGCGTGTTTGCAAAAAGGGAAAGACAAATGTCGAGTGGAGCATCGATGTGTTTTAGAGAAAGGAAATAAAGCTGATTAAAATAAGGTACTGCAAGTACAATATATATATATATATAGTATATTTATATATATATTATATTTATATAATATATTAATATATATAAAAATATAATATATAATATAATATAATATATATTAATATAATAATTAATATCATATATAATATATAAATTATATATAATATATATATATAATATATCTATATAATATAATACATGTATATTATTAATATAATAAATATATATCGTATCAATATTATTATATATATTTGCATAACAGGAGACAATAAAAAAAGACATAATAATATAAACATTTTAAAAGACAAAATAAACCTCTAAATTTACCTAACTTAAAAAATGATATATTATATATATTAATCCCTTATCCAAGTATAAGGAAGGTATTATATCGTAAATTGATGATTAGAGATAATAAACAAAAATAATATAAACAAATCAAGTAAAATTCGTTTTTCTATCATCATAAGCCTAATCTGAATTATAGTGCAAATCATCAAAAATGGTGGCTCAGAATGCGTCTTATATAAATAGTACAGCCATAAGTCATTATTTGGGTTTCTAATATTGTTCCAAAATTTAAAGATAATGGAAAAGGTATAAGTAAATTTGATATTATATCTTAAAAATATTTTTAACTCTTTAAAAAAGGTGTTTTATAAATTCTTTCATTAAGAGCTAACATGACAGTTAGCTTGCAATAGTGTTATACTTAAAGCCGTCTTAATAATATATCTATATATATATATATATAATATAGTATTATTAATATATAAATAATATAAATATTATATATATATACTAAATAGAATATATAATATAATATAAATATTATAAATATAATATATTATATATATATATAATATATATCATATCATTTTTTGTACTTAAAGGAAATATATATAAGTGAACAAGTTAAATTTCATTTGACCCGTCCATACAAATCTGCAAATAGAGAATGTTTACGAACCAAAAAATATTCAGTTAAATTTTCTCTCTTTCTAACAATTGAAAACTTGTCATTTTGACGACTGCAATCTGCAATTTTGCACGTTTTCGAAGACCCAGACGTCAAATTGAGGCTTTTCTTTTGTGTTTTAATGAGAGTTTCCAAATTACAAGATTTGACCTCTCCTTATTAATAGTCAAATTTATTAAATGTTATACCATGTGATTCTGCGTGCAACAATAGGTGTTTTTTGGCATTTTACTAAGTCATCGCTTTCAATGAATGTCGCTCAAATACTTTTAACGGCGCCATTTTATTTATAGTATTTGATAACTATTTGATAGATTAATAATTAATTTCGAGAAAAATCCATATCAAGGTTTTCAACCTGGTTGATTTCGTAGATACAGAAAATTTAGTAAAACCTACAACAGCCAGAAAGAAAACAACTAAGCACATTACGGTATACCTTTATAGAAACTTTACCTTTATTTTTTCTATCATCTACCAAAATTTTAACATTAATTTTGATGCACTGATATATAACTATATATATATTATATATATATTATATATTACAGCATAATAAATATCTTTATATGAGAACCAACATTTATGATTATATATATTACTATTATATAAATATATATAATATAATTATATTAGATATACTAGAATGTATGAAGTAATATAATAAAATATAAATATAATATAATATATAATATTATATATAGATTATATGAGTATATAGATATATAATAAATTAAATAGATTATATAATTTCTATTGTGCTAATATATATGTAGAGTGTCCAAAGCTACATCATGAACTCGAAACGGCTAGTCACCTACAGAAAAAATAGCATATTGAGAATCAGCGGAAATTTAAAGGAGGGTTTATATTTTTTTTTTTTATTTTTATTTTTATTGGCATTTTTCTGAAAATTTAGAATTTTCTTCTTTTTTTCCAATATTTTCTCGAGCCGACGGGGACAGATGGGGACTAGCCGTCACGGTAGCGAGTGAACCCGACATCTATCTTGGCGTTTACCTATGGTATGTTTTAGGGTAAATAAGAAGATATATACCTCTTACACATGGCATTACTTTAAATTACATAAGATTTTTTTACCTCTTTAACAACTCCTAATTAAATTCTTCTTCTAAATTGATTTTTATCCTCTAAAACCTGATAAAGGCATTATTCTTGAAATTTTTTTTTCACATATATTGCGGCAGGTAAAATGATAGAGCTATTAGTTAATCAGAACAGTTCACATTGTATCTATATTCAAAAATTAATATAAATAGTAATATTATAATAATATCATTAATATAAAAAATATAAATACATATATATATGAGTTATAAACTCGGGTAGGGTTTCACTAATACTGCATTATCCAGTATATATGATAATATATATATATTATATTATATATATTATATAATATATATATAAATATATAATAGCTATATATAAATATAAATATTATATTATATAAATATAATATATATATATATAATATAAAATAAATAAATATATATATGAAATATATATATAATATCATATATAATTAATAATATAATAATATAATATATATTCATCTATATATAAATATATATTTAAAAATATATATATATATATAATATATAATATATATAATAGATATATAACAATAATAATGAATAAATACTAATAAAAAATAATAGTAACTAAGAATTGCGCACATTTTTCGTTTTCATCGTGCTGAGCATTGCGGCTACTTAATTTAGAGGAAAAAATATGTCGATGCTTAGGGCCAGTTATACTCGTTGTTAATTTCCGGGGACAATAAAAAAAAAAAAAAAAAAAAAAAAAAAAAAAAAAAAAACCAATAAAGAAGAAGATGAAAAACCCTCCTTAGAATTTCGCGATTCCAATAGCAATTTGTTTTACTGTAGGTGCTGCCGCTCTAAAGTTACATGATGTCAGATTTAGTCACTTACATAATACTATATATATATTAAATATTATATTATATATACTTATATATACACCATAGATATTAATATTTAATATAATAGATATAATATATATATAATTATATTATTTATATAACTAGTATAATATAATGATATAATTTATAAATATATATATATATGTTGCAATATAGAATAGAAATAAAAAGACATTAAATTTATTAAGTTCATCAAGCACTGTAAAATACATCATTGTTAAGGTTTCTAATCGATGCACGAAACCTATATTTGTCCTTTATCAATGGAACACTTTAGTTCTCATCTACTCTACGCTATATGACCAATAAAAATATATCTATGATTTCGAAATCCGAATCCCTATGAAAATAGACACTAATGCAGAGATTAAAATCAAGAGGAGATCATCACTGCATCCCTAAAAAACCTCTAAGATACTCCCAGAAACAGAAGAGAGAAAAAGAAATCAGAGTGGAGGGAGAAGGGATTAGAGATGGAGGGACTAGTAAGTTTTATAAAGGCTTACAAGAATCGTTATTAGTTGGAACAGAAAAGATTATGGGATAACAAGCTTGATGAATGGCATAGAGGCACGTTAGTGTGTAGTAAATTAGAATCAGGAGAGTGAAACACTTAGAGTCCAAATAATATTAAAGAACATTTATTCGAAATGGGAATAATGTCTTTAAATAAACAATATGTTTTATAGAGATAAGTATTAGTGATATAAATAATGTATTAATATATTAATATAGGAAATTAATATATATTATCATTATTCTTTATTTATTTATTTATTTTAATATCAATATACAGGAAATAATATTAGAGCGCCAAGTGAAGTGAATAGTAAGGCGATATAACTCGGAAACTCGGGTTACGAAAAAGGAAATATTGACATTTGACCCTGAATATACATAATAATTAAATTAAAAAGTGCGAAGATTAGCTAACTAGGTAGAATTATAATGAAAAACAATGTTATAGGATTCAAGTAGATGAGTGATAGCAAGTAGACAATTTTGTTTGGAGTTGTTGAAAACTAAAGCAAATATAGTAAAATACAACAATATTGGCAGTGATTATCGCATAATAATAATAATAAATTAAGTCATAATAATAATAAGAAATAATAATAAAATAATAATGAACTAAATATAATAATAAAATATAATAAATATAATTAATAAATATATTAATAATAATATAATAATAATAGAATAATCAATATACTAAATATAATAATTATTAATAATTATAATAATATAAGTACCATAGATAATAAAATAATCAAGAACTAAATACTAAATAATAATATATAATATATATAATAATATAATAATATATATAATAATAACTGATTGGTAATATTAAAGCTTTGCAATTCCTTTAATGAATATACTTCTTATTCAATGCAATATAAAATTAATTAAATATGCTTTTTATATAATTGTTTTAATTTTATAATATTAATTATAATAGGAGTTGGTCAACAGTGAGTGAGGGTGTGTTACTTTATTGAATTTATTGAATGATCATGAATACCATATATAATGATATATAATTTATATATTATATATTAATGATATAATATATTTATCAATATAATATAGTATGATATATATTATATCTATATAAATTAATAATAATAAACATAAAATATACTATATAAAAAATATAAGTAGGTATATAATATATAGTATTAAATACATATTATATATATATAATTATTGCCTGAATATGTAATACGTAAAGATTTATGATAAATATAAATTATTGAAGTTTTCATTGCTAAATTTAAAAATATAGTAAATATATAATGTAAATAAAAAAACTAATTTATCAATATAGTATAATATTTATATAATTCTAGTTACAAAATATTTTTATATTGTATATTATAATATTTTGTTTTATCGTATGTGAATACAGTCTTAATTGATTATCTTAGTTCATAGGAACTATTCTGTCTTAAGGTTGAAGGGGAATAATTTGGAAAATTTAGCTTGCGTTTTCATAAACTACAAAAGTCATAAGGATTGTAAGGGTGATATATTCGACCCATGCATAATGCCGATTGATACGAGATCAAATATAGGCGTACGCAGATTGGCTGCGTTCAGATGAAAAAAGTCGAAATCTCCTTTCCATTGTTTAGCTCCCAGATCGGGTGGTTGAGCACTCAAACAAAGGATTCGTAGGGAACGGAGGAATTCGCTACAGCTGTACCTTGGGAGAATCATCCTGTATAAAGGCGACAACTCATTCAGCAGAAACGAAACCGTTGTTTTCTTATTCCAGGTGTGAGGTAAACTCACCGAATACAAACCCGAATCCCCTTTTGTGGTAATATACTTACATAGTAATAGTATTTGGATACAAAAACAATATCAGACGGCTACACCTAACATAAAGTGAATGATATTATATTAAGTGGAAAGTTGTTAAACTCTTGTGTGGAAAGTCGAATCATTAATTGCATTCTCATGTAAAATTCCAATAATTAAATACCAAAGTGTTTTTTTTATTATTAAATAAAAGCATATGTTAATGCTTCTCACACATAACACTTTTGGAAGAAAATGTCGAAGTTTACAGAAAAATGCACATAAAACTAAAGATATATATATAGCAAGGCATCATTTTTGTTTTATTGTAAATCAAATAAAAGAGATAAAAGGGTAAAAAAAAAAATCTAATTAATCTTTTAAATTTTTAATAATAATATAAGATTAGAATACTGAAAACACAAATGGTAGCAGCTGTACTAGTAGTTGTTTTAAATATAATTTAATTGTTATTTTTTTAGGATTTTTTTTTTTGAGTTAATTATTTTTAGATCGACCTACAACAAAAATATAAAAATCTTTGTTTGAATTGCATTTTATAATGTATGGTCTCCAAAGGGGAAGGCTTTTTTTAAAGTGAGAGCTGAAATGCCAATATACACGCCTTACATATATATTAATTAAAAGTTTATTAATTAATTTTTTATTGAAAAAGATAGAGTAGACTTAGTAAATCACTCCTATAAAAAATTTTTTATTGTATATAACATTATAAGTAATGTTCGCTTCCCGATACGATTAGAAAAATCTAAAAAGCACAGGAAATATTCCATATAAACTCGAACAAAGAATAGTGTTGATAAAAATAATGTTTCGTCGAAATTTGGTTCTGTTACATGTGTAGAAAATTGAGTCATTTTGGGAACAGATGTGAACATATGGTAGAATTCATGTAACTCACCAAGCCTTGTATGATAGGAGAGTAAGAGTAAAAGTGGGGAATGGGAAAATGGCACTGATGCGGAAAGCATTGGATAAGGACGGTCTGGACCGAAGAGTTGTCATTCACAAAGGGCAAATTGAAGAACTTGTTTCCCAAAGCACTGTGAATAATAGTTTTCCATTTTTCTTGCTCTTTCTTGGGAATTGGTAGTTAAACACACAGCACGCACAACAACACCACCACAACAAAAATAAGTACAATAACAATAAGTAGAGCATATATATTATACTACAATTATAAATTATATATATTATATATAATACTATATACTCTATATTTATTATGTATATATAGTCTATATATATAAATATGAAAGATATAATATATATATATATATATATATTAAACGAAGTATATAGTTTTTTGTTCTATATTTTCTTTTTAATTATCCAGTATTTTAATATCTCTTTTTAATCATGCATTTTTTTTAATCATTTTCTTTTAAATTATATTATTATTAACTTGTAATTTCTCGACAATCATATGTTGACAAATTTGAAAGTAATTCTTGGTAAGAGAGAATAAACTTGACCTAGGGAAAAATTAATGCATATTTTTTAATATTCTTGTTTGAATATGTTTTTAGTGGGACTTAGCAGACAAGTGTTTTTATTTGACTGAATTACAGGATAGTGACCTTTGTAATTACCCGAACATCTGTGATTAACACATATAATTAAAGTTATTTCAAAAAAGTGGGGAACGGGAAACCTTTGACAAGATCCCAGAACCACCGCAGAAAAAGTAACTAAGGACAAAGATCACAAAGGTCACGAAAGGCACCAAAGTCAAAATGTCACCAAGTATCATAACAGGTCAACAAAAAGGTCACCGGATCCAGAAATTGCCTTATGATCCAGAACAGAATATAGTACTTTTATTTTTGATCTAAAAACATTAGAGATTGTTTTCTTTGACCTAAAAAAATTTGCAAAAGAAACTTTAGAATCATAATAATGATAAATTTATTTTACTGACTTAAAATTTCTAAAGAAATTATAGTCTAGCCACTAACAGAAATTTTAGAAACCACAAATTGTAACAGAAGAATTGGAGAAATAAATTTGTTGATATAAATTGATTGATTCCAACTAAGAAAATATAGAACATAGAACAATTTTGAAGAACAAAAGAACTTTAGAAAAACTAGAGTTATAGCACCTTCGACACAGAAAGACATTATGCACAGACAAAGGTCACCGATCACTTAACAGACATAGGTCAAGAAAGATGACTAGACCGATTTAAGAACATACCCGATAGAAAGAGGTAAATGGACCTATGCTATTCTATTAGTTACAGAGACAAACTAAATAAAAACTTCATTATATATCTTCATAAGTAGGAAATATTTTTTTTTATAGAACAATAAAGAACAATTAGTGAAAA
>JABUQX010038721.1:0-39770 GCA_015478945.1 Trachelipus rathkii
TAGGTGAGGAATTAGAATATTAATGCCTTTTTAATTGTTTTATATAATTCTTAATGCTATTTTACTGCTTTTAACTTTAATTACTATAGCTTTATACTAAAAGCTTTATAATACTTTACCTTTATTTAAATTGTTGTAGCTAAATCATTTAAATATGTTTTACAATTTTAGTATATACATCTTAAGCTTTATAATTAACTTTCAATACTTCAAATAGTCTATAATCTTAGCTATTTAACAGTTAGTTTCTTTTTAACTTAAGTTTTATATAGGTTTTACTAGCATAACTTCTTTTCAATATTAATGTTTTATAAATTATTTTAATGTTAATATAAATACTTTTTTATTATTTTTATATTATATTATATTTAATTATTTTAATTTAATTATATTTATTTATTATTAATTATTTAACTTTATTATTAATTATTTTATTATTTATATTAATTCCTATTTATTTATATTTATTATCCATTTTTATTATTTTATTATATAACTATATAGTATATAATCTTTGCAGAGTATAAGTTTTTCTATCTTATAATATATTTGTATATTAAACATCACAGTAGAACACATAAATAAAAATTACAAGTTTAAAACTTATATTTTAGAGTTTGAGCACTGAATCAACACTTAACATATCCAAAGGTTTGTATGCTATGGTATCCAAACACTGATATTATGATATATCATACCACACTAATATATATTAATCACATAATTAAAATATACTTATACACTACATTTCAACTTATTGATAACTTAATAATATAGCAGCACACATTTCACTATGTACTACACACTTACATTTAAATAATCCTAATCATAGACCACTATACTATACCTTTTTACACTTTAAATTACACATACGTCAGATCACACAACAATACTAACACCACACACAGCATACAATTGACATCATAATTACTAACACATTCACTATTAGACACTTAATATAATACTAACACATTATCACTATTAGACTCTTATACATATTATTATTACCATTTACACTCACTAACTCACTATATAAAATATACAGTAATTACTAACATAGCACATCAGTACTTAGCCAGAATTCAACTTCCAGTTAACTATTGATTGATGATTCATACAACAATATAGCAGCAGTCTGTGCTCTGAAAGAATATTCACATCATATACAGATTTACTTACACACCGATTTACTTACACATAGCAATAACTAGTAAATAATATTATATTAAAACATTTTAATGTTTTAATTAAACACGTACATTATATATTATACTATTATAACATTATATATAATATATAATCATAAAATATATCATAATATAATCATTAAAATTATATTTTACATAATTTCTTAAAAACTTCTATATAAATCAAATTTTATCCGTTGAACCCTACTTTATTATTCGATATAATCTATGTATATAATATATAACATTTTTAATTTTTATATAAATGGTAAATTTTATGATTTTGTCAACTGGTATTTGATAAAGTTTTTAACTTATTCTGACTAATATGTAATTTTAAATTAAAACATATATTTTACGTAAAACAATAAAAGCAATATATAAAATCATAGATATATATATAATAAATCTCTGAAGTATAAAAGGTATCAGCTCATACCTAGCTAAAGCTACCTCACTCTATCAATCATATTAAGTAACTAATGCCAACGATTATGTTTTATATTTAGACTACTTATTATAAATATATATGGACTTATTATACATATCATTTCTTATTAGTCCATATTAGTAATTAAATGATATAACTAATATATCCCTTAATTTAAAACCAAAAATAACAGTAAGTCGAGGTAATTTTTTTCGCGGCCTAACCTGAGCATATATTAATTAGGATATTATTTATTATTAATTATAATTACATATATATAATCCCTATATAATTCATTAATATTATTATCTTTAATAATATTATAAATAATATACAATTAATAATAATAATAAATTATTATTATCAATTTTATATTTATTAGTCTAAACTATTATTACTCATCTATAAATAATAAATATATTTCAAAGTTTTTTTAAATAATTCTATAATTATTAATTAATTACTATTTATTTTATTATTATTCTTATAATTTTGACTTATGCCAAAATAATGTATACAATTACTTCATAATAATATTTCAATCATCAATTAAATTAAGCATTCCACATCATCATATTGATATACTATCATTACCTTCTCTCCACTCCAAGACTGCGAGCGTAGTAAAAAGCAGCTAGCGAAGCACTGACACTAAGCACACACAGAAAGAATTGGAGAATCCATTTACAGAGAATAACGTAAACGAATAAAGGAAACACAGTCCTTTCACCCCCTTTATACTTTTGAGCGTCGTCATGCAACTCTCAGGGTTACACGAGCATTGCTCGCATAATAAGCACCATTAAATAGAACTATCTCTACCGGACATTAGCGACGGACGCGTCATATGGCTCCCTAACACGAGTGTCAGAATGAGAGAGTGTCCTATTATCCCTTGCCAGTAGTGCCACTACCATAACCCCGTCACGGGAACGAATTCTCACACCCAATTTCCCGGCGTACTAAAATACTAACCCTTTTCAATAACTGACATTGCACCTTACTATCTTTCTCAATAGTTTACGTCCTAATGATATAAGAGTACTCACACCTCAGCAATTTCTTGTTACGGACTCCAATCCCTTTTTTCTCAGTCTCCCAGCCGTTAATTCCCAGCACACTCACCAACTATACATCGCTTAACAACCGATAAACTATTAGTCATTTAACATTCCTTAGTGCACATAATAGAAGTGAAACCAATCCTCTATATACGTGCTTTCATCTTTTTCTCTAATTACCCCCCACGGCACCCACACATTCTCCTAATCACGTGATTTAAAGTTAACTCATTATAGTTTAACTCCTATCATTCCTTCTCGAACACCTAACACGCAGGCCCTATGCTATGAGTCCCATAACAGAGATAATCCCATTTTACTTTTTGTATCTATTACCTCTTTATCCTAAACATCACAGTCATTCAGCTTACTTAAAACATTATAACAACAGGTAAATACAACTATTAGAATATATATCTAGAAGAATCAATGTTATTATTATTTTATAAATATATTTTCAAACTGAAACATGCTGGATCGGTAAGATG
Organism: Trachelipus rathkii; assembly: GCA_015478945.1. Lineage (NCBI taxonomy): Eukaryota > Metazoa > Arthropoda > Malacostraca > Isopoda > Trachelipodidae > Trachelipus > Trachelipus rathkii. The sequence goes on from JABUQX010038721.1 coordinate 3,167, forward strand.
CTTTAAGCAGGTATTTATGTGCAGTTATATAACCTTTATTTAACTCTGAGGGCGGTATAATCACTGTCACTAAATCCTCGATCGTGATTCGGTCAAAAATTATTTCGGAAATTATCACTTTCTTTTATGGCTTTTAAGTGTATAAAAACATGTTTTTTCATATCTCTAACTCACTAAAACACTCGTTTAATTTATTAAAACTCTTTAAAAACACATGTAAATATATTTTATTTAAGAAAGTAAAAAAATATTAAATAATTAAAAAATACTTTACTATATTATATAATTAAGATAATTATAATAATGCATTATATAATCTCTTTAATATCAGTTATATAATTATATAATATATATAATATATATAATATATTATAATATTATTTATAATTAATATATATATATATAAATATTATTTAATATTATATATATTTTCATAATTAAGATTAAATTTTTCTTAATTATTAATGGTAGAGAAGTCGGAGTTGGAGTCGGAAGTCGGCAAAATTTATCTAAAAAAAGGGTGGAGTTATCGGAGTCGGAATCAGGAGTACGGTAATATTATAAAATAGAGGGTCGGAGTACGAGTGTATTCGGTGATCGGAGTGGTATAATTTAATTCCAAGAGGTGGATCGGTAGATCAGAAAATTTTTGAAACCGTAACCTACTACTCAACACTTGCAGACACAAGAGGTGTCTTATGATTCTCATGTCATATCATGTCATATGTGAGAATATTGGAGACCAATAGGATACTATATATAGGTACCTATATATTATATATAATATAGTCCTTTTTTCCAGCCAACTCTGTCCTGTGAAATTTTTTGCTATTATTGTTCATATAAGGCAAAATTAATATAGCTAACGAAAGAGTGTTAAATATATTTACAATATGTAATAATTTATATCATATATTTTGTTATCATTAAATATAATACAGGAAAATTATTATATACTAACACTTCCACATACATTTTACCACATAATGTTTAAATTGATATTCTTATATCTAACATTTTTTCTAAATTCTATTGCAAATATGCCAATCTATCTTCATATCAATTATGATGATATAGTTCGTGTCTCATAATACATTCAGTTAACACATACGCTAAAAAGTCCGCTCAGATATCATCATATATAAGCGTCTGCGCTTTACCCATTCGGGTCAACCCTGCCATGGATAAAGCTGTAATCAATTGCGATTAAAGTGGCTTTCTAAGTAGATAAACTCAAAAAATGTGGTTCCTAGTGGACGTGTGCTATATGTAACTCTTAGGTAAGTTGATCGATGCAATGTGCGTAGGATATCAACATCATATGGTTTTATTTTCTTTAAAACAATGTGTAGTATTCTTGTGTTATTACCTCTTTAGTACATTTTTTATGTTTAATTATAATTTACGTTATTGTAATTTATGTATAACAAATATGCAAACCTCTTTTTGAATTCTGTATTTAACATTTTCGGCTCATTACGTACCTTATTCTATACTATATAATTTTGCGAGTCCTGCGCTAGGCTGAAATGTAGATCAAATGATGTAGGTTCAAACTACTGCTGTTTCATTATGTCTTCCTCCACTCAATCTAAACTTCCAAACTGATTATGTTTTGATGTTTATCAGAATGCTAGAGTAACGTTGCTTAATAGCTGGTTTCTATCTTTTCGTTCGACCAAAGGCCTATAATAACCGTCTTCGGTCCCAAGTTTACAAGCGTGTGCTTGGTTTTAAGAGTAGTGTCCGTGGTAAAGCACACTCTTCATAGAGATGATTTAACATATACATAATAATTCATCTGGACTCACGAAATAAATACGCTTGGTATAAATAACAGGTGATTCTGGTTACAACTACTATGAAAAATTTCACAATTCCATTCGTGGTTTTCTTTATATACAGTACAATGAAACCTTACTTCCGGGGATCTACTTGATTTCCCACTGGATAATGTCTTGTTTTGAGGTATACATGTTAAGGTAGGTGAATCATGATATACACTAGTGAAAATAGAACACTTTTATTAGCAACCAGAGAGCTTGTGCAACCCGCTTAACAGCTAAATACAGAGTATGATTTAAAATGATACTTAGTTTTGGGTCTAAAAACACGCATCCTAAATATAATAATTTCATCACAATAATCAAGGTAAGTGATTCAGGGAATGAAAAAACATGTTTTAATTACATACGTAAAACCAAAAAAGCGATAAAATAATTAATCTCGACTCAATCACCATACGAGGTTTACATATAGAGTATATAACGGATTACTCCGTCAACTCACAAAAAGGTAAAACATTTCCTTCTTTACCTGCTTAAAGATCTACCGTCCAGCATGTTTCGTTTTAAATGTTATTTATTAAAAATAATAATAATTAATAACATTGATTCTCGATTTTTGTCTATACTGGAATTACCTTTTGACCTGGTATCAGGCTTAAATCAGCCTGGGATACTAAGGACTTCTTATCCTAAATTCTAAGCCTCTTAAATTTAGGCCTAACGTATTATTGCACCACATTTTACAGAAAAAGGTCAGTTATTTGTAAATATAATTTTTGAAACCCAGGAATTAAATTAGCCCCGATACAAAAAGGATTATCCTAATTTTAGGCCTAAAGTCGTTATTTCAACACACTTTACAGAGAGAGGTCAGTTTCGAATCTGTAAAAGGAGTGCCGGTTGTTGTGGTTTCTCGTGGTGGATTGTCAATGTTCAGATACGAAAGAGGCTCATAGATAATAATAGATAAGATAAATTAATAATAAGAAAATCCGAATTATTTAAAAAACTGTGAAACTTAGTTTTTAAGTGAACATACGAGCGAATAATTAAAGAATGTAAAGTGATAATCTGTTAATTGATGTTTAAAATAGAGAACAAATAGAAAGATTTTAATAAAAGTAATCAATGTTTTGATCTCAGAATGAGAGAAAACAGTTATTCTGTGTATATTTTTATACCTTTTTACATGGCAGAATTATAATTTTCAGAATGTCGAATTCTCGTAGAGCAAAAATGACTTGGCTTTTGTCATTGGCCTTCCTTTTGTTCATAGAGGGGTGGCTAAGGGGCACCTTACTGATTTACTGTTCCTTTATACCCCTTATTGCATTAATAAAGATTGTACGTCTAAAAATTATATAATGTTATTAATATATAAAAAAAACAGTAAAGAAGGATAAATTTTAACAAAAAAAATAAATATAATTCTTCAGCTTTAAAAGTTAGCACAACATCTATAAATTTTTCAATTCACAGCTTGTTAAATAATTTGTTGAAATAATGCTAATATAAAAGTTATAAAAGTTATTTGACATTTTAAGTTTTTGTCAGATTTTAAATTTTTTATTATCACAGAAAAGGAAATATAAAACCATTCTATGACATTGATTCATAACTATTGTGGGGAAAAATAATTCTAGTTTCCAGTTTCTTACCTAAAAGCCAAAATGAACTAAATTACCAGATAATAGGGGGATTACTAATAGTTACGAAAGTTGTTGACACCTGTTAAAATTATAATAAAATATGATTTTTTATGATAAATTTATAATTTTAAAAATTAAATATTTGTGTAAGAAATAATTAAAAACCAGCGCATGGTTGCAAGTTGTGTTGAAAAAAGTTATAGAGGTGAACTGTGTGTGAGTCGTGTTAAAGATTTAACACACACATTAATGCGTGTGTTTAATAGTATCAAATCTGGTGTGTGAAGTGAAGTAATCCTGCGTGAGTGTAAGTAAATCTCGCTTTGTGTGAGTGTAATGGCTTCAATAACCATGATAAAGTGTCCATCCATGTGAGATAATCTGGTGTGTGTATACAAGTGTCATAAGTGAATGTAATGTTGTATAAGAATGGTTAAAAATATGTGCGTAGTGGGTTGTGTGTGTTGTAGATGACCGCCGTGGCTGTATAAGTGTATTATATTGAATTTATGATGTTTCTATGTGAGTAAAAATTATTATAGTGGCCTATAAGTGTTTTAGTACGAGGCTCGGGACTTCCTATGTGTTCGAATGGGTCAGATATCGCTGGCTCACGCAGTTCAACGAGATAGAGGTGCTCGTCTCCGAAGCAGGTCCTTCTCTTTATAGGCCTGCAGAATCACTCAGACGCGCTCTTAAGATACCGAGGTGAAATTATAATCCCAGGTAGAGTAGCCGGAAACCTGAGCGATGAGCGGGTATCATGTGCGGTTGACAGGAAGACTAAGCCTCTTCTCCTCCCTCCTCAATCTACTTAAGCGTGAGCGCAGATTGACGCACGTATATTACTAAGATATTGAATGGCCGATTGGTTTCGGCTATGCAGTTCTAAAACAACAATTTTTGTAAAAATAATAGGAATTCTTTTTCAACTATTTGACCCTAAAAGCGAAACGACTGGACTCAGATCACTGAGGTTGTCAGATTGCGTTCTCCATATGAAACGCATAATAATGAATAGCTGATTGTTGTCGTCAAGTAAAGAGTCTCATGGATCGATCATCAGTCGCGTGGCCGAGGAACAACTGCTAGATTATGTCGGATTAGACGGACTGAAGTTATGAATTACTTCATATCAGTTCATGCCGTGAGCTGGCGTCGATATTATTGCGCTTCGTCTCAGAGAGATATCTTCGTGCCCATTATACGCTAATTGGACGAACTTCATCCAGTAATCGTAGTCAGTGCTGTCATCACGAAAGAAGTGTAAACCAAGGGACTAGCCGATGATCGTAGATACATCGTCGGGACGTCAGGGGGAGAAGGGGGCTATAAGGTTACGGACAATCGGCTAGCGCAGCGACTGCGGACGTTGGATGGTCCACTCATTATAGACTGAGGGCTTTTTCTTGAAAACTCAGTGAGCAATCCGTGTCATTGCGGACTCTCAGCGATGGCGTAGAAGGGACGTGCTCGCAGACACGCGTCGGTTCCGGAGGGAGGGCAATACTTTCGGAATATTTATTCTGATTTCATATATATTCATTATAATGTTATAAATATTATTATAATAATATGAATATATAATAACTAATTATATAATTGTAATGATGTTATTAATGATAGGCTGATATCATAATATATATATAGTTATAATTTAAAATCCATGGTTATTATATTATATATTCTATATAATATCATATATATTATATATATTCTAGTATATTATATATATACTAATATAGTTATATAATATTATTATTTTATTACTCTGATATATACTATAGTTATAGTTTCTATATATTATTATATTTAGATATTATTTTAGTATATATATAATATTATATAATGTATATAGTATTATATTCTATTATATATATCTATACAGTATATATATTATATTATATTATAGGTATAGTAATTATATATATGGGAATTCACTCCGTACTTCTTCCCTGTTTCTACATGTGTATCATCCATATGTGTTTGGCCTTTATGTTCTGTGATAAATAATATACCGATAAAGAAATCAGTAACCGTAGTCTTTCACCCGGTGGTGTTCAAGTTTAAGGCCTTAAGGACTAACATATATACCGTAATCGTTCGATAGGGGTTAGATTTATTCATTACGATACACGGGTCAATTTATAGTTTGGATTTTTTTTATTAATGCTCCATGTATATTTATATATAGTATATATTTAGTATAATACTTATAGTTATATATATATATACTTAGTATAGGGTGGTATTACTAAACCCTAGTATTATATATATATATATTTTTCTTATATATAAATTTATATATATATATATTAATATATATAATTAAGAGGCGCGTACTATGGACTGTCAAGTAACACCTTCCCCTTTATACAATATTATATTATATTATTATTATATATATCTATTATATATATATTATATATTATATATATATATATATATTTTTTTCTGCCGCCCAGACATGAATAAGGCGCTCATACGAAGTCTCGCAACGCGATCGGACACTGGATAGACGAGCTAAGGCAGCAGCTGTAGGGTACGGAGGCATCGCGAACGCGGCGTACACCAGCCTCGCTGACGCGTGCTCTATAACTACCTTTTATATATATAATTTAGTTATAATATTATATATATATAATATATGGCATATTTGTAGATACCTGTACTGTGACCTACGGAGGTACAATAATTTAAGTAATCGTAACTAACTATAACAATAACTATTCACTACAGTAAACCTAAACGTACGTATTAACCTAACTAAACTAGACCTACATAATGTTTCATTATTATATCGATTTAGGTAAACTTCCGAGGTATGGTGATACGGCTATTCCTTGTGAGGTTATTGAAATACAACTCACTAGTTACAGTACAGACGAAAATCTATATAATGAGTATATTATATATATGATAATCTATATATCCGTTTATCAATATATATATATATTATTTAGTGTTCATATATATATTGTATATATATTATATATATCTTATTATGTATACTTAATCATATAGTGATAGGTCATCATGACAGCTAAAAGATTTATTGATGGTCCAGTTTAGCTTGAAAAATCCTGTTTGCTAGGTGTTATGAGTTACTTGTATTCTGGTTTAAATTTGGCATGGTAATTAGTTATGCGTATCTCGCTGCAGGGCGAGTTTTCATGGTCCGTGACCTCGTTAAGTGGGTGTTTGCCTCTTAGAGGTACTCAGTTTCGGACGATACTACATATTGGAGACTGTTATCTGGGTATCAGACATATATAATCAATTAGAATTATCCCTTTCTATACAGTATTCCATGAGCTGTAGAAACAGACATTCACAAAATCTGATAACTTTGAGAATATTAAATCCTGTCATCTGGAAATCTTTATAAAATATAATTTACAATAATAGTGCTTAGTATGAAGTCTTCTCAAATATTTACTTTTAAATTTAAAGTTGTGCAACTAACTTGTAATATCATTTTATTTATCATACTGATCTAGTGATTTAGCGATTCTGGAAATCATAATTGTGTTTGCATTCTAAATGAGTGTATCTTATGATATCGTGAAACTTTTGCTAATCGACGAATGACAAGAAGTGATCTTGTGTTCGATCTTTGTTGATCTTAATGTCGATTAAGTTAGATATATCAATAATTTACTCCCTTTCTGTCAGTCAAGATTTAAAATAAAAATTAATATAAAAAAGTAATTCAAAAATAGAATTTGTCAAAACAGAAATATTTACACAGTACTTGTAAAATACGAACTAGTGCACTACTTCATGAAAACATTGTACTACTCCGTATCGGTTTAAAACTTTTATACTTAGGAGTTATTTATTACCTAGATTAACTGAGGCACCTTAAAAGGAAGTTATATTTAGTTGTTGCCATGTAGGGAAAACAAAGATAAATTTCAATTATGAGGAAAATCACTCTCAGTAAGACCCGTGTGTTACAAGACGGTGTTGACGGCCTGATTTTATATAAGCTTCCGTGTATTCGGTTTACGAGTTTACCCTTTAGATGCATGACGAGGTTATGAAAAATTTTTTTCATACCCGCTCCTTATTATTATGCAACAATTATCAATTGTTCATTTAAAATCGCGTTTTTCGTTACGATGATCCTTCAAATGAATAAAAATATAAAATAAATTTTCACTCTCGAACGCCTTAATATCCTTATAGAATTGTTTTGAGTTTTTTCGAGTTCTATTGCTCTATCTCCACTTGCTTAAAACATAGCGGCTAAGATTCATAAAACTAACTCAGCAAGATATAAAATGCATTACCAGGTATGCACTCCAATCAGAAATTGTGTTTCCACCACGTGATACTCCATCTGGTCTGATTTAACATACAGGTAATCCATAATAATAATACAATGAATAATGTTTCAACCGAGAGTTGTGAATATAGAAGTCCGGAATAGAATTAGGTAAACTTGTATACTCGAAGTGAAGGTGAGAAATGGGCCATGCTATCGGGATTTTATGAGACATAAGGAAACTAAGAACGGCGGATTCGGACTAAATAAATAAATTAGCGGTAAGGTATCTCAACGTACATCGTGATTCCTACTGGAAAGATACGAGCTGTTTGTCCCGGTTTGTAGTATCGCCGTAACACCTTGGTAAACGTCAGTGTAGATTTTCTTATAGCTCACTTACTCTTTTTTTTTGGCAACTTTTTATAAAATCTGAAATGCAATGTGATGTCCATGGACCCTATCTTCATCGGTGGGTTTTTTCCCTTGAACTTCGGGGTTCTTGGCGGGCGTTTGCTCCTTGTCCCCAGGAAGCCGCGCCCCCCCCCAATAACATAAATACAATAAACCCAAAACATAACCATAGTCCTCAAGAACTATGCCGGAGTGCGGTTACACTTATGTCAGCCGCGATATATTACATCTTATCTCATCATCATAATACACCAAGGTATAACAACCTAATCTTTGACTATGGAGTTTTGGCTTTTTAAATATTAATAGTTTTTTCAGATATAATAATTAATAATAATAATCAATATATAATAATAATAATAATAATCAATAATAATAATAATAATATAATATAATAATCATATGAATATATAATAATAATAATAACATCAATATAATAACAATAATAATATGATACTTCGTGAATTAAAATCTAAATATTTTTATTCAGAATAGTTGTTACAATTTTTCTCCTTTAATAACAGAGATACAAATATAATAGCAATAACTTATACATTTACATCCGTAAACACTTACGGTAAATTTTGGATTCAATTTCTTAATTGAATGGGGCTACTGTGTGCAACACATTGTTGTGCCCTTTGAGCCCCGAAATACCCAATACAATTTATACTATACATTTTTAGATTTTGAATGTTGCAGAAATTAATGAAGAAATGGATTTACCTGAAGAAATGGACCTTTACAAATCAGTAATTACATGGCGTCATTAACCCTATTACCCTACCATGCGATTATGTGGAGAGGTGTAGAAAGGGGCTACTTGTATAGTCATTTTGTGAAGTTGTTCAATAAGTGTGTGGATACTAATACACTACATATCATTTGTAGAAATATAATATAATATGATAATCAATCTGTATTACATAATCAATATATCTCCATCAATATACCATCTATGAATAATAAGTCGTAACTAATTATAATTAGGTAAGTATCTTAGATACAGTAATCATACAGGTATAAATATTAATATATTATTCCAATTAACTTTCGAAAATCTATTTATTGATATATTTAATATTTCAAATAATATAATAAAAAATTATTAGTTCAATTTAAACAATTAAATAGCATATTCTTTAATAGATTGTAACTTCAATAAATTGAATCATCATAATAGTAATAATAGTATAGAGCACACTGGTAATTCCCTGACACATAATTTTTATGTACATATTTAGATTAATCGTTATTATTACTCATTATCAAGTAGAATAACCATTTCCAATGCGCGATAATAAATTGACATAATAATCAGTTGATAATTGCCCCAAGGTTAATAGATAAGTAATATCATAGTAATCAATTAAACATCACTAATTTGTAGTAATGGAATTATAATAATAATGTTATATAAAATAATATATAGTCACTAATGATCAATACATAATAATAATACATTTTATTCCCTTCTTTAAACAGAAATATATCAATATTTAGAGAATAAAATGTAATGAATATAACCTTTGAAAATAACATTGTTATTTTCCATATAATAAGTAATACACGATACAATCAATGTCATCAATTTAATACATCTTGATATTAATAATTAATTTATTCTCATATAATGATAACACCACAGGAATAGATAAAATCAATTCAACTCACATGATCCAGTATTTAAGCTCTATATTAATCTATTAGTTATCCGATATATCTAAATATTATATATTATTAAATCGAATATTGCTATAATGAGGTTATATATATTATACACTAATGAGTTATTATTAAGAATATAATTTTATAATAATAATATAATCATAATATATAAGGAGGTTAATCAATAAATGACAGTGATGAATGATAGATCTCGTAATACATAATATTATCAGATTAAATTACTATAATATATAAATTATAATATATTATTAAATTTATATATTAAATAATATTATTTTATAAATTATATATTATATTATTAATAATAAATTATTGGATAATAATTATTAATTAATATAATATATTAAATAATAATATATAATAATATAATGTATATAAAATAATAAATAATTAATATTATAATATTCATATATATATAAACATTTAATAAATTAATTTATAAATTAACTTTCTACATTTCAAAAATCTATAATATTTTTATAATTCTTCAGTTAAATAGTTGTCTTATTACTTAAAAATATTATAATATAAAATAATTTAATTATAAACAGAGATATTTGTTTTTATCATAAAAGATTATATATATTTAATTTACATATTATATATTGGCACTAAGTAAATGTAATTCTTGGAAATCAATTTTTTACATTTATATGAATGTAGGGCTTCTTGACATATGCAACAACATAATTTGTTTGGTCTTATATTTGTGGATGCCCTTTGAATTCAATAGCATTCTTTATTATCTCATATAAAACATTAATTGAGGATCTTACTACCGCGCTCAGATCGCTCTAGACATTTCACATTATAGTAAACAATCTCACCATACTTGTTCTTCATTATAGTATTGTTCTACACATTACAACCACTAATAATAGACAGCTAATATCATTAAACCTATTTCAACTGTGAATAATACTAGTGACTATATTCACAGTCAATGTTTAATTATACGATTTGCTATATGTCTCTGACTCCTCAACACAAACTATTCTATCACGTTTTAATCCCTAATAATAATTAATGTTTAATCTATAATTAATAATATTATTATTTATAATAATAATTCCCATAGTGCCTTAAATGTAATAATACTATCACATAAATACATACATAATATAATAATTAATTATTAATTCTGCATTTAAATAATAATTAATTATATAATAATTATAATCAATAATTATATTTATTGTCACATCAATAACTCCATACTCAATAATAATCAATAATAATAATAATAATTAATAATACATAATCTGAAAATTTAATCCTAATTCTTTAATAGATAGTGATTATTATTATATTATTTCCCAGTATTCACCATCTATAATTTAATAAATTAATAATAACTAATAATATAATAATATGATAATAATCCGACATCACATCGATATACCATACAGTGACTATTATATCATTATATTTTCATTATGCAATACCTGTTATAATCTTGAAATACAGTTTATTCATTAATAATAATAATAATATAATAATAATAATAATAATAATATACATTATTAATAATCAAGTGCTTACATAATAATATTAATTATTATTTGCATTTACAAAATATAATAATAATATCAACTAATTTATATCATAAGTAATAATATTAAATAATTATTTAATTTCTATAAAATGAAGAAAAAAATTATACTAATATCAATAATAATAAATAATCAGATATATAATAATAATCTTTATAATAATATTAAACATACTTTTTAATAATAATATAATAATAATAATAATATCATTTTTTTTCTTTAAATACATTAATTGGAGCAGTAATAGTCATCCTATTATATTTTAAATAATGTCAGTTGTGGGGAATAACACTTAACTACTCGATATCTACAGTTTAATAATAATATTTATAAATATTAATTAATAATCATACACTCACTGAGTGCATTTATTCATTATTCGAAAACATTCATATTATAATCATTGACTCTTAGATGTGTATTTATAATTTCTATTATATAATAATATGAAATAATAATCTTTATTCTTTGTTACTACGTCTGTATTATTATTATTTAGATAAAGATGCTCACATCATGATATCAATCATTATTAATTAATATTTATAGAGTACGCTATATTTTTTTATATAATAATATATTTTAATTATAATTACTTAATTATTATATTATTATTTATATAATTATATTATAATTAATACACAATAATAATTAAGTAAATGACACTATCAATTGTAATAATAATAACAAATATCGTACTTGTATTTAAAATATTCATACCATAATTCCCTGAAAGTCTCCAAAGCTCTTCAAACGCCCATATAAACGATCGGATAAATAACAGATTTATTTCATACTTAATTTATATAAATGGATATAAAAAAATATTACTTAAGTAGACAACAATCACGAAAATATAATATCTAAATAACATAACAATGTTAGATGGGGATAACATAGATAATCAATCACAGTTATATTATTTACTAAAGTATTTCCTAAACATAAATAATTATAACATACTTATAATACTCGACTTTAATAATATTTATACATCAACTAATAATCATCTGGGAATAATGGGGATGGTAGATAATCAATATCATAATAATTTGTATCATTATAATTTATAATTATATTGATAAGTTATGATTATTAATAATAATGAATAATATTATTAATATTTATTATATATATAATTAATTTAATTAATTAATTAATAATCATAATATTATATATATAATAATAATCATTAATATATCATATATTAATTAATAAGTAATATATAATATTATAATTAATTAATTAATAATATTAATTATTATATATAACATCATTTATACTTCTAATACCTAATAATAATATATTAAGTAATAATAATAATAATTTATATAAATAATATAAATTAATTACTTACAATTAATTATTAAATTAATTTAATAATACGGACTCATTATTAATACCACATAGGACCTCATATCATAATAATTCTTATCGAAAAAAATGGGAAACTTCATTTGAATATTCAAACTCTAATGAATTAATTATTACTCCCTTGGCCAATAATACTAATTAGTATATTGTAAATACTAATTTATAAATTATAAACCTACTAATAATAATACATCGGATAAAATGATTATAAATAATAATAATAATTTAATAATGATAATCCATTATAATTCTACAGGTCAATTTATATAATGTCAAATCGCAAAATAATCATCGCAAACCGCCTCATCGTAGGACGATCCATTATCCATTTTACAATAAATATTCCATATAATAAATAAAAAATTATGCATCTAATTTTAAGTAAATAATAGCAGCAGTGATAGCAATAATAGCAATTTTCATAATAATAGCAATAATAGCAATGCTAATCAAATGTAGAAGGCATGCACTTGATTGAATGATGCATTCAAACAGCTTGGTACTACTACTTAGTGAACAACATATTGTTAATTTACATAAATAATCAATACTAATTATTTCATAATATTAAATAATATCATAAAATAATACAATTAATCTGATATAAATTTTATATCATAATCAATCATCATAATAAAATATTATCAATTATAATAATAATAAATCTAATATACATAAGATAATAATAATAATAAACTTTCTCATATAACTATCTCATAAATACAAATAAAGTGAGTAATACACACACTCCACTAGCTCCGTTATTATTATATAATTATATATAAGTACCCACCCTCACCATACATCACTACACTCACATCCACATACATACATACCATCCACATAATAATAAACTCCACATAAATCCCGATACATAATCACACTAATCAATCAATACATCAATAATTCAATAATCACCTCACATCACATTCCATACACTCATAATAATAATATATATATTTAATAATATATGCCTAATATAATAATTATTTACATCCCTTAATAATAATATATAATATGTTTAATATTTTGGTGAGACAGGAAAAAAACTTGATATGATAGGATATATCTCACTCACAAAAAATACACAATACGATAATAGGTAATTAGTAATATACCATAATCCAACTACATACCTATTAATAATATATTATATTAATAATAATAATAATAATTTTAATAATTTATATAATTATATTATATAATTAATTATTAATATATAATTTTATAATAATACATAAAAAATTTATGAATATTTATTAAATAAATAATTGACCATAATGCATATATTAATTATAAATTAATATTATTATTTAATATTATTATTTATATATATTATTATTTATTAATATTATAATTAATAATAATTAATATTATTTAATATATTCATTAAATAAAAATAAATAATTAGTACATAATAATACTCCACTACAATTGACTTTAATAATATCGAATGAATTTAATTCTCGACCTTCCAATTATATCTTCTCAATCTCGATCCATAATATTAAACTAATCGAATTCATTAATTATATTTCATGCTATATATTTAATAATAGATAATGAGACCAGATTTTACACAATGTAATCATCATATAGCACTAAAAAACTGACAGCAGTAATAATATCAATCGAACATAAAAAGGAGAATGCGGCAACTGAGATATATATATTTATTATTATTCCACACAACTATTTATATAAACATCAAATTATTATTTACAACGTATATTAAGGCCTTAACTAACATCATCTTCATAATTATCTTCATGTGAATCTCCGAACATATATCCAAGTACATTTACCATTCTTCGACTCATATCGTTGAAAACCGCAGTTGATGGATTCTATTTCAACTAATAATATGCTTAATAACCAAGAGTTAATTAATAGACTATTCAGATTCAATGCTAATTATAATTCCACATTAATAATAATATTGAATTTAATTAATTCAATTATAATTCAATCTAGTATATCAACTACTTATAATTAATCTTTAATCTCATTCTTCAAAAGAATATTAGATCAATATTATAATAATAAGTATAATAATAATCATATTCATTAATAATATATTAATATATGAAACATTATATTATTATGAATTATATATTCAATAATATCATAAATCTAACCAATATCCGTAATCATATCTCCTAATATACTTAATAATAATATTTTTATATATATAACTCTTATTAAGGCAATAAAATCTAAATATATTCTTATATTACAAGAGCCAAGAATCTTATAAACAACACTCACCTTTCTTATAAGTTAACGACATGGCTAAAAAAACATAATTATATAGACTAGTGATTACTTACACTTTACAAACATGGAAATAGAAGCCTCACTCCCCGCTAAATTTGGATTCATTTCACTTCTATGCTTGAAATCGGGGCTCGATTGCAGACCATTGGTTTGTCCGTGCCTTTGAAGGATGACACTTACCGAATTACAATTTAGCACTCTTATTATAATTGTATATACATTGGTGGTACTGATAGAGACTACCGGATGCCTTTGCTTTAATATCTTAAAATTTTGAGTAATAAATGTTACAATAAAATATTAGTAATTATATAAGCGTGACTCCTTTAACCTTAGTCGTATGAGGTACTCACAGTCTATTATCTTCACTGCAAAATAGACAATATAATGTTTTTTATTCTCCGGATAAAACAAATATTATTATGATTTTAATAACTAAATAAAATCTGATACGGGACCTTCATGTATCATCTCATAATCATCAATTAATTGAATAAGTATATCCAGTCTCCATTAATTTATATTAATAATAATATTACCGTACCATAATAAGTCACTGAATTCCAATAGCATAATAGATGATTAATTTTATTATTAATTATTTAATTAATTAATAATTTAATGAATTCAAATATGAGGGATTAATTTATTAACAAGATTCCCACACTACTCCGCTACCTATAAAGTCCCCATCGCTATAATAATATATTATTTAATCACATGAATGAATATTCTTCCAGTAATCTTCAGCTCTTATATACTTATAATCATGATACATATAATATGTATAGGATTTTCATAATAACTTTAGTAAAAGTAATAATAATCTTATATATTTTGAAAATAAAATATATGTTATTAAAATAAATATTAATAATATAGATAATAATCTCATACGATATCATCAAATGGTAATAATATATACGGATTATTGATTACACTATAATCATCTAAATTTAATAAATATTAATGATTTTGCTTCAAATAGATGAATAAATATATTTATTCAATAAATGGATACAAATTTATTTAACTCCTTGATCTAATATAAATATATACGAATGACATGTTAAATAATTTATTATCATTAGTATAATACTCCACATTATACTAACATACATATTCCAAAGGTAATGCACCATTAATAATAACTCAATGAATATAATAATCTATCCAGGGATGGAATATAAATCACTAATAGTAATACTATTTTAATATCGATATAAAGTATCTTATAATCCAAATTCTACATAAATGAAACTATTTAATATTTTCTATTAACCAATGATAAGTCCATGAATGAATAACTCAATCGGAATATTTTCTGGGACATAATTATTAATATTCTATATTATTAGTTCACACATAATAATTGTCAATAATAAATAAATAATTTAATTTTATTCATATTTGAAATGAAAAAAATTTCTGTCATGAACCACAATAATTGCTGAGTGCTCAAAATCGATAATAATGATTCATCTTCTCTATTAAACAAGGATACATAATAATTAATAATTACTCCTTAATCACACTCCTTATTCACATAACATGACTCATACGGGATGAGGGGGAGAATAAGGATATTATATCATTACTAATAATATAATGAATCTATTCATTCGATCTTCATTTAGTAAATCAATTCGGAATAATAAAATAGTAAATCATGAATATAATAATAAGTATGATATATGATTTATATAATACTAATATAATAATAATTATAATAATATAATAATAATAATCTATCAATACAAATTAATATTACATATAAATAATAAATAACTCAACGTCATATAATCATTAATAGAATTAAATTCGACAAAGGTAATCTCAATGATTTACATACTTAATGTAAATTATAATAATAATAATATAATAATAATAATGATTATAATAATAATAATCATAATAATAATCAATAAATAATTAATAATATAATATATAATAATAATATATTTATAATAATATAATAATAATCATATAATAAAAATTATTAATAACTTATTTTGTAATTAATGATTATAATAATAATATTTAATAATTATATTATAATAATACTATAATATTAATAAAGCGAATAAATTATATTAAAATACACTCGTTTTTTCTCTAATTAGATAAATATTTATCTTAATAATATATCTTAATTCTTCTAACTTAAATCAATAGATCAATAATCAAATAATCAATAGTATTATTTAATAATAATTATTACTATATAATTGATATATATTATAATAATTTAATATATTATTATTTATATTTAATTATTATATTATATTACAACTAAATATCAAAACTCATAATCAATATATATTAATACACTTTAATAATGAGTTATATATATAATACTTATATATTATTAATATTACTACAGTAATTATATAATAATATAATAATTATAATCACTATATACAATAATAAATAGATATCATTTACACTGAGATGAATTATACCATCAAGATTCATCAATCTTAAATGACTAATACTCAGAACTAATCATCAGATGAATCTTACTGCATTCGATAAATTCAGCATCTATATCATAATATCAATCAATCAAAGATGATATTAATTTGGTATAGGTAAGGATTATCAATAATAATTTTTGGAGACAAATAATCATCTGAAGAGGATTGAAAGGAATAATAAATATATAAGATTAATATAATTATTCAGGAATAATATGTTAACAACACATAACATTATAGATTAAATATAAACTTATTATAAATAATAATAATATAATAAAATAAAAATTAATCCATAACTCTTATTATAATAATGGAACTTACATCGATAACTTAATAATAGATACCATAATAATTTTAATAATAATAATAATAATATTATAATCATTATAATAATTAAACATCGTTTGTACTATTCCCGCTAATCGTTATATTCTAATAATAATAAATATATATATAATATCATAATATTATATTTATTTATTAATTAATATTATATTTCTTTTTCATCACACGGAAAAGAATTATGACAATATATGACAAATAATTAATGTTAAAAACATTAATAATTTATTAACACATATTAGATATATACATCCAATCATAATATAATTGAATGCTCAATTTGAGATCCCCCAATATCCACTCCACCATCCTAGATCTTTATAATATAATTTTAATATATATTATTCACATTAACTATAATAATAAATCCGAATACAGTACTAATTACGGAATAATAAGAATAACCAATCACGTTTATTATGTTAGGTATTCCCATTCACCATCATAATTTAATAATAATCAATACATAATAACTCATAATATAATAATAATCTTAATAATATATATATATTATTATTAATAATAATTAGTTATATTTGTTCTTATAATAATAATAATTTTTAATTATTATCTAACTATATTATTTAATTATATATATTTATATAATAATTTAATTATTTTATAATAATCATACTCAACTCAATACACTCACATACTAACTAATGACAAACCTCCCTGAAATCTTAGCTTAAAGTTTACATAATAATCAATAGGAATGCGATTACTACCGCCGAACCAGCTGATCCCAATAACATAACTCATATAAACTACATCAACTACATACACTTTTAATATTATTTTATCATTATCTCCATATATAATACAGTTTAATAATAATAATAATATTAATCGAATAAATGACTTAATAATAATAACTCAGGGACGATTCAGTCCATCCGATCACTAAAAGCTTATCTAGGAAACTTAATATTGAATAATAATAATACATAATAAGCAATTTTGTTCAATCTTTGAAAGAAAATAATAAATAAAATTATTATTATTTTCAATCTCACGGAGCGCAACATTTTTCTTGAGACATTAATTAAAATTAATTATATCACACTAAAATAAGTAAATTATATAAAAATTTAATAAAATAATCAATTCATACACATCACACTCACAAAGTCTATAATATCTGTTGTATTCCAGAATTGTCTGTGTACATCCATTCTCTTATACTTCTATACTACGCAGTAATACAGAACATTTATTCATCTGTTCTGTTTCCTACATTACCACACACTGCGCGAAAAGGATCTATAGGTATTCTTTGCACTTCTTCAATTTTCTGACATACTCATATCTTGATAATCGAGGCTACTGATTGGCAAACAATTGTTGTGCGCTTTGGTGGCGCGAATACAAAAGCACTTATACGTATGCATTTTGCTGATGCTATGAATCATCAGCTCTTTTCCTTTCTAATAGTCAACAATATTGGTATTAAGCATTCAAGGATGACATATGAGACATTTATTAGTATTTCATAGTCAGGTCATTGATGCACTGACATATTTTATGACATGAATATGCCAATGTGCACCGCGGCTCATATTTATGTCAAATCGTCTACAGACTTATCTCACATGTACTTGCCATTTTCATCACACTACCCATCAATACCACACGTCACATCTCACATCACTAACTCCCATATAATAATTAATAATAATAATATATAATCCCACATATAATCACATCTCTAATCCACCTCAATCAATACACACTCCATATTTCTAATAATCAATAATAATACACTCACACTCACACTCACTCATCACATCCCACATCACTCAACTCACATCACACTCATCACTCATACTAATCATAGTAACTCAATCATCAACTACATAATAATAATATAACTCACCCTCACTCACTCACACTCTCATAATAATAATAATTATTAATAATAATACACTCACTCACACACTACCATCACTCACATCACTCACTCACACTCCCTCTCACATACACTACATCACACTCCACTCACTACTCATAATACCATACAATCAATAATATCAATAGTACTCTCACTCCATCACTCACCTCCGCTTCAATCTACATGGATCAATAATAATAATCCCTCACCATCTATCTAATCAATTAATGAATAATAATATAATAACGATCATCACACTCAGTAATAATAATATATACTCAGATAAAGATTTTGCCACTTTATAAAATATAATAAATCCATCACTCACTCCCATACAATCCACACTTTATTAATCCACATCCTACTCATCTCAATAGATAATATCACCATCCCCAGTACCTCTATAATAATCCCACCTAATTACTCTCATCACATGATAATTATATTATAATATCAATATATCTGATGCACCACATCGCACACTCACTATTATACTTAATATATAATAATAATCCCACATCATCACTCACCTCCACTCCTCACACTCTCATCAATCCTACTCCACTCACACACACTCTCTCTCACTCATCACATCACCATCACTCCTCCACTCACCACCACACTCACACTCACTCACTCACTCACTCCTCACTCCTACAAAGACATTCCATCAATCCACCTTCAAAACTATTCACTAAAGATGTAACCAACAATCACTCTCTCACCACTCCAACAGCTACACACAAAGTATTTGCAAACATAATACGTTCTGTTGGAATATTAACTTCATCTCATCTAAATAATAATACATAATCATATGTTCCCTTCTATCATAATAAATTAATTACCTACTAATAATAATCAACTCACACTCCCACCCTCTCAACTCCACTCCCATCCACTAATTAAATAATCACCCTCAAATACCTCACCTCAACCTCACCACACCTCCCATATAAATATCCATATATCCACACTCACACACTCCACTCCCACCACTCATCGAATAATAATCACTACATCACATCACACCTCACCTAATACTTCCCCTCCCACACACACCCACTCACCATAACTCCACTTCATCCCACCCTCTCTACCCCATCCCACTCACCCTCCACTCCCACACTCTCCCCCACCCCCATACATCACAAATACCTCCCCAATCACCATCATACACTCACATAATAATACCCACTCCCACACTCATACACCACTCCACACCCCTTAGTTTGCCAGACCGCTCTGGTGGTTCAATCACCACACACCGCTCACTCTCTCTCTCGCACGCGCTCCTCTCACCCACCCACCCCACCTCCAAGTGCTTTGTTTAGCTTTTCTCTAACTTTCCTCACCACCCTCACACCCCACTCCTCACCACCCTCCACCTCTCCCCCTCCTCGCCCCCCACGTCACTCCCCCCACCCCCCTGACCAGGATGGTATTCCCCCCTCTTCTCTCACCCACGCACTCGCTCGCTCCTCGCACTCCGCACGCGCCCCCCGCCCTCACCCGCAAGATGCTTCTTACTCCTTCCATCCACGCCCCGGGATTTCTCTCCGCACAACACACTCGCGCACCCCACCCCGCCTCCCCCCACACGCGCGCCCCCCCCCCCGTCCCGCGGTGCCTTCGAGCCCGCCTACACCAGACTCCCACACCCCCGCCGCCACCCTCCCCCCCCCCCTCCCCCCCCCCGCCCTCCCCGTTTATCCCCCTTCCCCACACCCTACAGCCCGCCCCCGCCCCCCCACATCCGCCCCACCTCCGTCCCCGCCCCGCTCCCTCCTGCACACCCCCACCACACCCGCACACCCCCGCTTTCCACACACCGCGCTCCCGCTCTCCCTCCTTCTCTCCTCCTCTCTCTCTCTTCTCTCTCTCTTTTTTTTTTTAAACGCCGCCCACCACCCACACCCCAGACCCCGCGCCCTCTTTTTTCCTCCTCACTCCCCCATAATTGCTGGAGTAGTTTCAAAGGCCTATCTATTATACCACACCCCACTCCACACTCACTCCCCACCATACATCAATATCCCATCCAAATAATCCCATATAATAATATCATATCCCACTCCTCACCACTCCACCACACACTCCCACATCATCCAATAATCCCAATTAACTCCACATAATACACTCCACACTCCACCCTCAATCCTACACTCTCCACCTCCCATCCCACACATTCCACACTCCTCGAATCCCCTTCCACACTCTCACACTCCACTATCATTTAACCACTCCACCTCCCCCCCTCATATTCATACCATCAGATACCACCTCCAACTAATCACACCCTTCTCTTCTCCTCCATCCACACTCAATCCGCCCATACTCATCATAATACCTCCCCCACTCCCACCCCCCTCACTCAATAATCATATCCTCACCCCCCCTCACCTATCCACACTCGCCTCCGATACCCATCATCCCACATTATATCCCATCACCCAATCCCCCATAATCCTCTCCCAATTCCCACCTAATTATTCATTACTCCATTCTATCTCCATAATACCTCCACCACTCACCCACTATCCAATAATACCTCAACTACACTCACACTCCCTCACCCCCTCCCACCTCCCCACCCAACTCGACGATTCGATCGAAAACATCTAAGTCCATTGATAAACAACTATGTTTCAGGATTAATTTAACTTTTTCCGCAATACGTTTTTTCATTCTAAAAAATTATTTCCATAGGGAAATATTTATATAACTCAAGTTTTGCGTAGGTGCTCTTAAAACGTCTATGAGAAATGATGCCATACCTTTTGGGTATTGCCGTGGCGTGTCCTATGAAAATAAGAAAAATTTGTATTTGTTGCAGTATAAGGTGCTTAAAATGAAATGAGTTTTGTAAAGCAGGGTGAGATTACTGGAATTGGTTAAATATTACTGAGAATTGAAGTTTTTAGTTTGAGACCTCTCTCATAATTTCAAGTAATCGTAGCCTAGAGAGTGAGATATTTTAGGAAAGAAAATGGATATCTTGATGTACATCTTTATGTAAGTAAATGAATAAGCTGGAAGTAAAAATGTGGGAAAATTTTGATTTTGCTTTTCAAAACTACGGTTATTATCGATTAAAGTCCTTTCCCTTTATTTAGATCACCTATAGTTTTTAGGTGTAATGAACTAAGCTGGTATAAACATACTGTTAAACAACTGAAAGGATCAAAATAAACGGAATAGTTTGCTTATTATAATTTATCGCGCAAGCGGCGTTAATGAGACCAGTATGTTTGAAGGTGTCTTCTTCAGAAGAAATTCTGCCTATTTTTATTTTAACATTCAGAATAATACATTTGTGCCTAGGTCCGTTAGATAATTGATATTATCATGTTAAAAAAAATAATTTCATCTTTAAACATGTTTATTTTTTTTATTTCAATCCTACTTTAATATACTGTGTTTGAGGACCTCTTAGAAAACATTTCTAACGATTTACATTCGGATATTATTAAAATACTAGGGTCAATTTGGCACTATAATACGGATGTTACAAGCTATAATAAATTTTTATTTTAACCATTTTATATTTAATTTCTGAATCCCTAACAAGAATAAAAGTTTTTGAGGTTCCCCAGTCGCTATAATTTTACGGAACTTACATTGTCAAGATTATTATATAAAGCATGCCCTGGAGTAGTATTGGCACAGGTTCGCGCCAGTTCAGCTCCTCAGCGTTCTGGCTCGTTCTATTCAGCGTTAGCTGATAGACACGTGTTTCTAGATTAAGACACGTGTTTTTAGTGATAATGGTAAAGGAATATTTGTCATGTTAATTTTTTATTGTTGTTATTATATTATATATTATTATTATTATTATTATGTATTATTGATATTAATTTATTAATTAATTATTAATTATTATATTTTAATTATTTTATTATTATTATTATTAATTATTTATTGTTATTATTATTCCGAAATTGGGTGTAGTGGTTTATTTTTAAGTCAATAACGCTTCCTGTAAGGAATTATCGTTATTTATTGAACAGTGGCGGTGAATTTTTTTTTTTAAATTCGCTCCTGGTTAGTTTCTTCCTATGGTCTGCATGAGGGTTCGAAAGCCGTCTCCAAACACGTAATTCAATTGCTAAAAAATGACAAAAAATAATACTAGGATACAAAATAAAATTTATTGAAATATTCTAATTATTTTCCGTAGAATTTTTGTTTTATTGGGGTAGGAACATTTATTGCTTTTAATATTCTTGTTAATTTTGTTTTACAAACTTGAGATGGGAGAAATGTAGGAAGACCAACTAAATGGAACTAACTGAGACAAATAAAAGGTGAGTTGGGTTTAAAATTTGGGAGGGAGTGCAGATTGTTTCTCAGAAGACGAGTTTATGTACGCCTGTGAGTGTCCGCCCGAAGGGGAGACCCCACCCTTAAAAAATTTAAAATAATATTGATCAAAAGTTGACTAATTCTGGTTTAGTGTTAAGGGAGAAGAGGAGAAAGGGAGAGAGAAGCGCATGAGTTTTGAGTTGAAATTGGACACTGGTGCTTGACTCCGGCTAGCGGTCCTGGTATAAGTAATATTTTGATTAAATGGTAAAATTCAGTGTTACAGATCTTGTTTATGAAGGGATATTAGAGTTTGAATTATGAGTTGTTTGAGACTTGCTTCGAGTCGATGCTGAATCGGTATCCGATCGGCTGGGCCCCGGAGCTCGACGCGTGTGCAGCGCCATACCCAGGCGCGATCCGACGGTGGAAACGGGCCCCATGCGCTCGCTCAGATCCACGGATGTCGGTCCGGAGAGGTGATTGTAATTGCTTTAGATACTCCTTTGGATTTATAAAACTATTATAGTTTCTACAAAAATGGTTACATTTATGTTATCTATATTCTATGACTTGAATGTTTTTGGGTTTTTTTTTTTTCTTGGGGGGGGGGGGAAAAAAGGAAAAAAATTTTTAAAATTAATGAAAATATTTTTAAAAAATGATTTAAATTTTTTTAAAATATTTACTGTGTTGAACATATGCGATGATGTGTTAGAACGTGTAAAAAAAAAAGCGCCTATGGTTAAGTTTTTGTCGAGTAAGGTAATGTTAATGGTTTTAGGATCACATCGCTTAATTTTAAAACATTATTTGAAGCAACGATAAGTTATTAATTTCATTTCCTCGTTATCGCTCTTGGGAATATCACTTTGTCTCTAATAATAAAAATCTCGTATCTATATCTATTTCCTCGTCAAATATAGATATAATGCTGTAGATATTAATTTTCACTTACAAGCACATATGTTACCATTGTGTTTTTTGTTGAGATAATACGTCTTCTTCCCTGATTGCTCGATATGCTGGAGAAAAGTAGGTACATATGCGAGTATTCGATATGAATCCCTGTTAGCAACTGATACTTTTAAGAAGCCCTTTATTTGGAAAATCATAAAAGTAGCTATGGTATACATATGGGATATAAAATTTTTTATTCAGGAATTATGTTGATTCTTGAAATTATTTTTACCTCTTATTGAAGTTCGAGGTTATTGTTGAGTTTTTGTATTGATTTCATTTAATTTATATTATACTTAGTTACTGATGGTTATGGAGGTATGTTAGCTTTATTGTATGCCTAAAATATTGTTCGATCGATGTATGAAGCATTATTTTGTTAAAAGGTTCAGTCATTAATAATTAAGATAGTTTTGACTGGATTTCTTTTTTTGTTTGTTTGTCCAATATGATAACTTTTCCCGCTCCCTCAAAAATATATGAGCTTTTGGTCAAATAGATCAAAAAGAATCATATTATTTGTTATCAACATCTTTGTTGTGTTTTTATTTGCATTATATCGTAACAGGAATTCTACGATATACGAACGTAAGTTATTGTATAGAAATTTTTTGTTTATATTACGAAGTTGATGGTAAACCCATGATTGAATACCGTCGAGGCATTATCTTTTCGTTGTCTGTAATGGCTGTTTATTATGTACAGGTGTATCTAATTTGTTCATCAATTCAGTGATTTTTGGTATTAAAATTATTTTTTGGTTTAAATTTGTTACATTTAATGTTAATTAAATTTTATTGTCTTCAATAAAATTTAATTTACTATATTTATCATTAATGTTTTTTTGTATTATAGACTAATGCTTGCAATAAGAGGGAATTATAGGTTATTAACGTTTTGTAGATAGTGTTATAGGAATATCTTCTACTCGTCGTTTATAGTGTGGAAGATAAATTGGTTAAATTAGAAAAAAGGTTTAAGTTATAATTTCGTACGTAATCGGTTGTTTTGTTAGGTTGTCGTTAGTTACTTATTTTCTTAATATATATAATTGATGACTATTCTACGTTTGCTTTTTAATTTTATGTGAAGCATTTTGTTATAGTTAGCATATTACTATATCCTCATTTGGTTAGTATAGACCGTATTTTTTGTGCTTATATGTTTTCATTCAAAAAATAATATAGACATTCAATAAATTCAATATATAGTTAATATTATAATATTAGTCAATTGATTTATATTCGTTTCAAATGATATTAATTCGCTTTGAATAAAAGTGTGATAATAGGTACGCATTCCCAGTTTTGTAGCGACTCTCTGTGCTAGGAATAAATAATTAAAACCCATATACTGTTTGTGTAAGTATGCCCGATATCTTTGGGTTACACTGTTAAGTTTCGTTCTATGTCATAACTCAATAGCGTATACGGCTGATATATAAGTGTGATATTAAAGATACTCATTGTATACATTAATACATTCTATCTTTAAGTTTCATTTGGTAAATGCTATAATTAGCTTTCATTATGGTGAAACAATGTTACGTATATCATCTTTTTGATATATTCGTTAGGTTAGCACAATATAAAGAAAACTTATTATTGCTCTATGTTATAAATAGTGTGATAGTTGTTGTTGTTGTGTTGCTTTTGTTGTTGTGTGTGTGTTGGGTTAGTGTGTTGTTGTCGTGTCTCTCGGTTGTCTGTTGAGATATTACATTTTAGCTATATAACCTGAATTTATAATAACGAACTCATATCTTATATATATAGAATATTAATAAGAAAAATATTGTCGACTCCATTTTTATAGTTTCATATAAGATCTTACAAGAGTGCATCTTGTTTACCTTTTTTGATGTATAGAGGTGAAACTATAGTCATTTTTAGGGATGATAAACTTTTACCATCACTTTCTTCAGTAGTGTCCATATTGTATTTCGGTCCGTGCTGCTAAGATAGATTTAATGTTTAAACAGTTTTGTTTTGCTACTGTAGTCTTCCACTGAATGAGGAGCTTTCGGTCTATTATCTTCTACGATGTGTCATTTTTTTAATCGTCAACGGAATTGCGGTCGCTACATTTGCTGTATTTCCGCAGAGAATAATAGACTCTTATTCAGTTGTGTTGATGGATTTCATCAAAATTATCGATATCGCAGCAGCATGGGGTAGAGGATGAAATGTGTGTTATCCAATCATGAGAGCGATGTAGCGGAATAGCAGTTCTTAAATTTGCGAAAACAGCGTAATTGGTTTAATAGATATAGACGGTGGTGTTCTCATCTTAGTCGTGAACGGATATTAAAATAAAATCTTGAGTAGTATCGCGTCTGACTTCAGGGCAAATACTGGCACATGCGATGTGTAGACGCCATTCATGCGCTACGTTGTGATATTTTTGGATAGAGTTTCACACGGTTCGAGCATCTGAAATATTAGCAGCATTGCTTAAAAATCAAAAGACGAATTTAACAATCGCACCTTAAGTTCGATGTTGACGTACTTGAGGACTTAATATATAGCGACACCTGGTGTAAATCTTATATTTACAACCGATTACATGGGGTTTCCCTGTATAAATTGCTGCATTACACGGAGTGCGTTAAATAACTATCATTCTTGGATGAGTATTGTAACCTTCTCTTGTCAATGATAGAGTAATGAGTCTTGCTGCTGAATCGACAGTACGCCGAAAAAATGGTTTAGTGTTGCTGGGAGGCATTAAAATACTTACATTTCTTTTCAAACAACAAAGGGTGTTTATCTTTAGAGCGATATATAGACGTAACTCTAATGTACACCAAACCTCGTACCCAAGTTATGTTGGATCCTATGTTCTCTGATTAGATGATTTAATTATTTTTGAATAAACTTATGTTATTATTATAATTAATGATAGCGTGTTTTTTTGTCTGGTTGTTGTGTTGTTAAGTATGTTCTATGTTCATTAGGGTTTATGCTTACAGAGGTAAAACTTGTTAAGCTATTGGTTGTCTTTAACCCGATAATAGGCTATTATGATGGTTAGGTAAGGTTATTAACTTTAAATTTTCTGGTAATATTGATATGTTTTTAAATGTTTAAAATTATATAAGTACTCATGTTGGTGCTAGTTTTATTGATTACCTATGTTGAGGTTTGCTTTCAAGTCTTGTTAGTTTTTATTTTACTTTGGCTTGATGGAAGTTTGGACCTTTGTTAATGTTAGCCGTTTTTTCGTGCTCAAGGTGTGTTATGGGTTGTCGTTTGTATATTTATATTCTTAGTCTGGTAATAGCTAATGTGCTTTCTTAATGTGAATAATTCTTCTTGTTAGCGGTAGCATATCTTCGTACTCTGTTGATAATTACACAAGTTAATGGGTAAATTTTGTTAAATAGTACCGTTGTGTTCGCTGTGGAATATTAAATTACGATTGTTATGTTAGAGTTTGCTTGCAATATGTGAATAAGTTACGTTTTTGTCGAATTGTTAGTTACTTTTACACTTAAATTGGGGCTCTTGTCTGTGGTTAAAAATGTATAGTGAACTTTGTTACTGTTAAACAGTTTTCTTCATGTTTAGGGCTTGTCAGGTTTGTACGCTGTGGTTCATAATCTATTCAGATGAATGGCTATGTTAGCTTTGATTAATGTGGATAACTTTGTTATACTAAACCCATTTTAAATCTGAGAGAGATTTGTGGTATGACAGAACCTTGATTTTGTGTTCATGTTTTATATCCATGGTGATACTTGAAATGTGAACCAATAGTTCAATAGATCAATCGATCAATCGATGGACAGAAGGGTGGCGGGATGGTGGGGGTATGGTGATTACTGATTTACTGCTTTAAGGTTGTAAAGTATATGGTTTTGTTATAAAAAATTGAACTTGAATCAATATGATATCAAATAAAAGCATCAATAGATCACGACTGGATAGGAGGGTGGTTGGATGGTGGGGGTTTGATTCCATGATTTACTTGCTTTATGGGTATGTAAAACATCGACAAATTTTAGTAAAAAATTTGTGACTTGAAATAGATTAATAGATCATAGATCAATAGATCAATAGATCAAGAAGGTGGTTGGATGGTGGTTTGATTTAACTGATTTACTGATTAGGGTATGTACTTGAAAATGTAGTTTTTTACGTTACAGAAACTATAGAAAAGCTTAATTTTTTTTCAGGGTAAACCATATTAACATTTAAAATGAAATAACAATATAACATTTTTGAAAAAAATTATAGTTGAAGAACAGAACAAAACGTTTGGCGTTCTAGTACTGGATCGTCACATGCGGGATCGGGGAGGCGCGCGGACGCGCGCCACTATTTCGACGTCGTACCGCATCGGCGGGCGCGCCTTGCGGGCCCTTTCGCGTGGATCGGCGCAGCGGGCGCGCCTATGGGCGCGCATACGCGATAACGGCATGGGGCCAGCCGACGCACCAGCATCGCCAAGCAAGTTCAAAACACTCTGGTATTCGCAACTCTTAATTCCTTTAAACCTTATTTTTACACAGATTATGGGGTTTTATTTTTACAAATATTTACTATCTTGTCGGCCCAAACAGCACGTTCATGGGAAGCAGGCACCGGCCATTTGTTCAACTCAAACTCTAGCCGATTCAGACTCCTTGCTTTTCCTTCTCCCTATAAGCCTAACAAATTTCCAGGCCTTCTATTATCAATTTTAAGTTTTTTATGAGTGGCTGGGTCTCCTGCCTTCGGGGAAACGCCCAGGGGTACGTAAAACTGTCTACGAAAGATACGTTATCATCTACCCTCCTCAAATTTAACGCAAGTAGCGATAACTCTAACCTCTTAGATTATTATTGGATCAGAGGCTGAGCCCCCAGGCCGTGAGCCTAAAAATCTCATTCTAATATAAATAATAATAATCATAATAATAAATATATATAATAATATTTATATTAATTTTATATATAATATATAATAATAATATAATAATAATATATTAAAATAAGAAAAAAAACTTCAGAGGCTGAACCAGAGTCGGTCGCTCTGGCAGAAGCGGAGTCGGAGTCGACCGGAATCGGGTCGGGAGTCTTAGCGCGGAGTCGAGAGCGGAGCCGGAGTCGGGCGTGGCGTAAAAAACGTAATTCCTTCCGGTAATCGTTTTCGACTCAGCATCGATTCACTTACGGGAATCGTTCTCTTTCGTATAATGACATAATAATAATAATAATAATAATAATAATAATAATAATAATAATAATAATAATAATAATAATAATAATAATAATAATAATAATAATAATAATAATAATAATAATAATAATAATAATAATAATAATAATATAATAATATAATAATAATAATAAATATTAAAAAAAATTACAATTGACAAAATTCCAATTCTTACTAAAAACATGTGTTCTTATCTAGAAACACGTGTTCTTATCAGCTAACGCTGATAAGAACGAGCAGAACGCTATGAGCTGAAGTTGCCGCTCAACCTGTGGCAATACTACTCCTGAGGTAGATTCTTTAATATTAATCTCGAATAATATTAAAGCATAGCTCTTGAGGTAGATGGTGTCACCATGTTAAAATATATTTTCATTTTTAATCATTTTTATTTAATAGTTCCGAAATTGTAAACGCTAAGTTTTAAAGTTTCAAAGTACTTACTTAGGTAGATTGTGAAAATTTGCGAGGTACAAATAGTTGGGGCCAAGAGAAGGTATATTGAATCGTTGGTTAAATAGTTAATTTAATTTTTATTTTTCTAATTTGAATCCTTACATTTAATTCATCCAAGTGTTTAAAGGGTTTTCTCAGTGGCAGAATTTAAAACCATTCATCATTCTGGGGGATTATATTAAATTATGATATATGTTCAACATTTTTTATTTCTAGTTTTCGTATCCTAATCGTCAATAGTCAAGTGCTTCAGGGCGCTTTTTCATTAGAACTGCCTAGGATTTACATTCGAAGATTAATTTTTTAATAAGTCTTTAAAATAGTTTTTTTATTTAAACATAATTTTCATATATTGTTATTATTTTATTGTATAAGCAAGTGATGAAGGTGTCTTCTCAACAGATTTGTTTGAATTTTATATTAGGGCTTAATATTAAGTCCAAACATCCCTTGGGCATATCATGTTATAATTTTAAAAAATATATATTTTAAACTTCAAGCATAGGAGAAGCTTCCGAAGAAAAATAAACCATAGCTACTAACACTACAAGAGCTAAAAATTTCCACAAAGAAGAAAATTAAAGTATTGAGGTGGAATCCAAATAGTTGCCAAGAGTAATACATTGCTCAAGCAACTTGTATAAATAATAACGTTAAAGCAGCCGTATACCTTAAGAAATCCCAAATCCCATCCCTTCTAAAACTTCTATTCGTCACTATTGAAGGTCAGTTTAAGTTGTTATTATTGTAATTGATATAAATGTTGTTTGAATGTAAAAATTAACGTCTCAGTAATGGAATATCTAAAAATAGGACACCGTTTTTGCTCCCCCCAAATGGGGGATGAAAAAAAAAATTAAAGGGAAGGGTTAGAATCAAGCTATATGGATAACAAAAGAAAGTAGTTCAATTAATTGCTAAATATTTTTATTTCTTAATTATAATGTAAATAATATTATGCATTGTATTTTATAATTTTTTATACATACTGTTATACTTCAGCGATATGTTAAACAATATATGAAAGCATATAAAAAGAAACAATATATCATAAAATAAACGCTATATTATTATATAATATATTATATATATTATTTATATATATATATATATATATTATATTAATTATTATATATGATTATTATATAATATATATATATTTAAGTTATCATACCCACCGCTCACGGCAAAGCCCTATTCAGGAGGGGGTGTTATTCACCAATCTCAAGCTAACGCAAATTACGCGATAGACATGACGGCGGGCTGTTAAAAGTGAGGGAGATTAAATTTGAGTAGAAAACAACAGAAGATGGGCAAGCAATTCACAGAACAGAGTGGCACGGAAAGGAAGGAGGCACCGCAAACGAACTAGTGCCGTGGAGTTATAATATCAACACAAAACTCATGTGCCGACGACAGCACCCCTTGTGCTACGAGGGGGGGTCATAAAGTGGTGGTACGCAAATTTTTCTACATGAAAAAGGTTGGGGCGGGGGGGGGTCGGGGGGGCCAAACGGGGGGCTCCCCCCCGCAAAGGGTTGGGGGACGGTTCTCGAAGCACTTTGCGCTCCGGTATCTTATTGGAAGAGGAGATAAAGACAACATACGACGGGCCGTAATAGATAGAAGGTCAGTGAGACTAGAAAGAGCAGGACAGTTTATAAGGTCTTTTGCCTTTGCCTCGACTCACTATCCAAAGCCGGGTAAAACCTGAGCCCCAACCCCCAGATGCGTACTCCATATAAGGGCGGATGAGCCCTTGTATAACGGGAGTAACTGTGAAGAGGAAAAAGTCTCGCAGGTCTAACACAGAACTCCCAGTTTCTTGAGGCCGCCCTTAGCAACCGTTGTGATGTGAGGTTTTCAAGAATTTTTTTTGTTTATGGTCTAACAGGGAGAGACGAGAGAAATCCGTCTGAAAGAGATTAGGAAGGTAGAAAGTGTTTAGGGAGAGGACTTGTAGAACGTTGAGTCTTTTTAAAGAATTAATTTCACAGAGGTTCAGAGACCCCCTCAATGATTCTAATCCAGATCAAGGCGAGAATAGCATTGAAAGATTAAGACGAGAGGCTTCTAGAAGTAAACAAGAAAGGAGCGAGAATGAAAGTACAGAAATGAGTAGGTTCGAGTCATTTCCCACTACGGCATATGAGTTAATAGAGTTAGATGTGCTGTAAGAAGATCATTATTGAAAAGTAGGAAATAAGTAGGAAATAGACAGAACCCTGAGGAATAACTATTGAAGAAAAGGAAGAAGAAGTCGCCCCTCATCAACAACAGCGATATTGAGCGATTTTGAAAGAAAACTAGACATAGTAAGCAAAGAGAAGGGAGAAACCCAAAGGAGGGAAGCTTGGAGAGCAGTGAGCGCGTGCTATAGATACGGTCAAGATGCTTTGGAAATGTTTCAAGCGCCACACGGAAGTTCCCCCGTAGGTTCTAAGGGCGGAAAGAACCATAAACGTAAGATAGGAAGTATATCGAGTCAAGACTCGAGCGGCCTGAAAGCGTACTGGCGATGCGGAAAGAAGTGAGGAGAATTCCGGATGCTCTAAAAAGTGAGAGATGAGAAGAGTTTTCAAGCAAGATTTGATAGACTGATACAAGTAAGAGCTATAGGTGGATAGTTAAAATGATCAGAGCGGCTTCTTTTTTCGGAATTTGACATGTGCGTGCTCCAACACTGAGGGAAAGTGTTAGTATTGAGCCATTAGCGAATATAGTTGAACGAGGGGCGTGGATAGCACGAAAGCACACTCTCAAAATTCGGGGGAGGAATGCCATCCGGGGCCACCCGCCTTTCTACGTTCGTAGATTTTCAAGGAGCCTCGATGCACCGATCGATGTAATCACCAGCAAAAGGCATAAGCACCTGAGAGGGAAGGAGGGGATGAGGATGCCAGACTGCCAGCGGTTGACCAGTTTTTAGAGAAAAAATAGGAGGCCGAGAGATTGGCTTTTAGTTGGAGAATTAAAAGGCCAACAGAAATCAGAGCGAGATAAGATGGAGGAAAAGAACAGATTCAAGAAGTTGTTAAGATGTTTTGGCAAGAGGGCCAGAAAGATTCGTGTCAGTTAGGAGAACCAAGGAGGTTAAGCGCCCTTTCGCTTGATGAAAGCCGCTTTGCTCGTCGAAGAGTTCTCTTGTGCAGCGATTGGCTAGTCAGAATGAAAAATTAGAAAGATGAATAGAGACGAGAATTTTTCCAACTCCGATTACGCACTGTCTTAGCCTGAATGGCCAGGAATCACACGACCGAACCATGAATTATGAGGGAGAGAAAGATTTAGTTCGAGAAGAAATGAACCTGCTAATCCATCAACGAATTTATTTATAGTATTATAATATAATTATATATTATATATATATTATAATATTATATAATATATTAATATCCATTTGATATCTACCGAAAAAGGTAATAGGGATTGAGGGAAGAGTTTGGCTAATTACCGAAAGGAAATGGTAGAACAAAGTTTTAAATAAGAATAAAATTTAAGGTGTGAAAATTGAAATTAAAATTGAATCAAATTTATTTTGCCGATTTTGAACCGGACTAATTTTTTCGAAAGTTGGAATAATAGATTATATAAGACTCATCCGGCTAGGCGGATCCTCTATAGATTGCATGGTCTTCTTGGATAGCTTTTGAAAATATATTTTTAATCTGTTTGATTAGTTTCTTTTGTTTTCCCTTATATTTGATATCCACCTAACCTAACTAATCTGAACCATGACCCTGACCTGATTGCGAACTAGCCCAGAACTTCATTTCCACCAAATCTTCCATTAATAATTTTGGACTATCTTTATATTCTACCTACTAATGACTCAAGCTAATCTTTCCTTCGTTCTCCATATATATATTATTTATTCTTATATATTATATATTTATATATTATATAATTATATATATAATTATATATATATATCTTATATATATATTATATATAGGTAAATTTTCACATATTAAATTTTTTCAAAGTTGGAATGCATGTAGTATTTTAATCTTGCAACCAGCCAGTTCTTCTTATATAACTCTATTTATTTCGATAAAGCAAAAGTAGTTGTTCAATCGACAAAATAAATTTTATTTTAATTTATAACTTAAAATGTTTTTTTTATTTAAATTTTCGTTTCATTCCAGTACATTTATAATCTGTAGTAATTATGTGTTCGTTATTACTTACATATATTATATATAATAATATATATATTAATATGTAGTATATATATTATATATTTATATATATATATATATATATATATTATTATTATATATATTATATAATATTTAATATATAACTGTCACATTATTGTGGAATCTGGATAATTAACAGGTTGATACCCAAAATCCTAATTTTCCCAGCGAGGTTTGCTTTTGGTAATCAAATGTATAAAACATACGGAAACAGTGCATCATAACGTATATTATTGTCTAGTAGTCGGGTCTTAACTCTAATGTCTAAGCTCGTAGGGTTCGAGGCTAAATATCCTAAGTATCTTTTTGTAGCGAAAATTAAGAAATATGAATGAATAAGATGAAATGAAAAGGAAAGGTTAAAAATAATTAACTCTCGGTCTCTTGTTGTTTTGGGGTATAGGACTTATTCTACGTTTGGATGTGCCTGTTTTGGACGATCTTTCAAGAGAAATTTTTAGGGTTGTTTTAATATGTATTACACTTTCTCAAAATTGGAAGCGTCTCAAAACCTAGTTTATCTTACGTTATACAGTCGTTATTAATTTTTTCAATGTGATCGATGAGTTACACGGTCTAGGAACGGATCTTTGTAGATCAACCTATTATAAGTGTCGGGCGTTCGAATTCTTTTTCGGATTTGTCTTTTTAAAATTTCTAAACGATATTACTAAGTTCTAGTGTTTGTTTTTTCGTATATCTTGTTCCGTACTTTAGTGATTTTAGTGCAATCGGTTTTAGTTTGATTTTACCCATATTAGTTATTAATTATGTGTTTTTAATATAATAAAAGTCGAGTTGAAGGTGAAGTTAAAGCAATTTCCTTTAAACTGTTCTTGACTTTTCTTTGAATAGTTTCGATTTGTCGCTATTCACCTTCTAAACACTATTTCACTATGTTAATTACATACCGACAAGAAGATTCTTTGATTATTGATGTCTAATATTTATGAGAACTTTTGTCCATTGCTACGTGTTATGTAATTAATATTGTTAATCTCAGTATTTTGAAATTTATTTCGTCTCATCTCTGTCTCTAAAGAATGGAATATTAGCTTTTAACTTAGTCGTTTGCTCTTATGACTTACGCTCTTTTTTACGGTAATGTTATTTGGGTTGCCAATGATGGGCTTGTCGAATTTTCATTTTTTATGTTTTTAGGGTTATAGACTTTATAACTATACTGTGTATTCTAGAGGGGTCTAACTAACGACATCTAAAGGAACTATTTATTTTTTAGATTCATATTTGAAGTTTTTCTGCATAAGACAAAAGCTTTATTGCTTTCTTAAACTTTGCATATGTTTTGTAAACTTTAATTCCATGCTATTTGCCGCTAAATCCTTTCGTCCTTGACTGCCAAGTAGTGTAGTAGTAATCGTAGATAATAATAAAGAATAAAGTAATAACAAGTAATAACAAGAGATGATAGGCTCTATTTAAAATGTCCTAATAATATGAAAAGACTTCAGATATTTAAGCGGAAAATATTCACAACAGGAAAAATAAAAACAAACAATAAAAACATATCCTTGTTTATTAAATAATATTTAAAGCTTAAATTTATTTCTGGTACATAGTTTTGTCTTTTTAAATAAATTTACTATTAACTATCATCTGAAACATTAAATGTCGATAAAGCTGCTCAAGTTACATGTTAAACTGCTAAAATTAAATGTCATTAAACTGCCTCAAATTTAAATGTCATAAACTTTTCAAATTAAATGTCTAAAAATCATAGAAACTGATGAAGA
>JABUQX010038722.1:0-15000 GCA_015478945.1 Trachelipus rathkii
TTGCCAGACTAGCGTCGTCGTCAAATATGCGTATCTATATGGCACAGCTACCTCCGCTTAATGACTCCCACGTTGGGACCGTAGTCACCGCAGGCACCAGCCAGGCAGGCCATTTCGCTACGACCCGACACAAAGCCACTCTCCCGCGGTTGCACCATTCGCCCGTCCATTCAGCTATAGGCACGGACTACTCACTTCACATGACTCACCAGACCACAGCCTCTTTTAACTCTTACCCAATAATTTCGTCACTATAGTGGCAACCAGAACAAATTCGACACCAACCTACATATTTCTTACGAAACTTTGTACTTCCCACAGACCGTATTCCTAAAACCCCTCGACCTTAATAGTTGATTCCCGGGCCCCCATCTTAACGACCTACAGCTGCTTTAACCGGTAAAACAACGTACACACACCAATCAGCCACAACGAGTTATGTACTTGCTTTTCTATCAGATCTATAATAAGACCTTGAAGATGTCTGAGGCAGCACTCTGATCTGACACGTGTTGTTTGGAGAATATATCTTCTGCAGTCCTGCTACGGTTCCCAACTACTTTCACCTATAGTCATTTTTAACTTAGCCATCTGCCCCATTATAATACCTCCAGGCAATTCCTGTCAGACATCTTCTAATTTTTTTTTGCGTCTTGATTGGTTCCCCTCGCCCTAATCTCTGTCGCGTTGGCCCTTTTACCGCGCGATCGAGCCGACTCGTTTGTCTTCTTAGTTTTTTCTAATCTATGATTCACATTTTCACCCATGTTAATATTTAAATATCCTTTGATCTCTTCGCTCATCCCAGGATTCCTCTAACATGCCTGCTACCTCTCCTGTAACTAAATATATCGCGCATCATTATATATGATATTTAATAACTAATCACTTACAATATCTCACTATAGAACATTTGACCTCTACCACCGCCCTTACGTTACTTCAAGATATCTCATTTTCTTGTTTCTACTTTTATAGTCGCTTTCATCATCTGTGCATCGGCAAAAATTGCACACAGTTTCCCGAAGATCGTCAACCGACCTCGGCTAATTCCCTGCTTCCGCTCAAATAATAGTTTTACATCGTCCATCTATGTCTGGCGATAGCCCCACACGCCCTCGACAACGTACATTAGCCTTTTACTCCTGATCTCAAATTGAAACATTCACTCCTCATCCCCCATAGCTAATCAACTGGCCCGGCCACCGATTGACCTGACCACTATTATATCATATCATTCACACAATATTACTTATACGCGATACCTTTACCTATATGCCGTATGACTCCTACTATCATAAATACTTATACTCATAATAACCTACCTTCATCGCTACTATATCAACTATTACTCGCCCCTTAATTTATAAATCTACAGATATTATATCACTAATACTATGATTATATCATACTATATATACTATATCTATATATATATATATATCAAGCTATATATATAATATATCTATATATATAGTAGTATTATAAAAGGCCTAGAAAGTATTATATAATATGATTTATATATTATATATACTATAATATTTACCATTATAATATATATTATTATACTATATATATATAACGTATATATCATTATATATATAATATAACTAAATAGATATATATATATATATTATATATATATATATATTTACTATTAACTATAATATATATATAATATATTATATACTATATATATTTATATATATGATAATATATATACAGTATATAACATATATTATATACTAATATATAATACTATTAATACTATATATATATATATAGTATATAATAATAATATTATACACTATTATACGGGATATGTGGCTAAACGGGGCTTTAAACAATCTTTTTTTTTTTTTCATTTCTTATATCCTTTTTTTACAGAGCATAAAGCACCGTCATCACGGGCACGAGCCCTAATCAAGGAGAGGCTGTAACTCATTAACGGTCAGGAGCATGACGGGAAGCTACAGCCAGAGGCAGAAGAAAACAGACTCACATTCTCCGCACCGACAGTTGCCGAACTGGGACCTTCGCTTTGTTTGCGAGGTTGCTCTAACACTGAGCTATCGGGCGCTTTTAGACTAAAATAATTATAAAATATACAAAAAATCAAAAAAATTACACCATTTGATCTTAAATTGATATATAATTATTATAGTATTCTATCACTATCATTTTACCGACACTAGTTAATTATCACTCGTTCTATTATTAATTTATTGATTATTATTATTATTATTGCTTATTCACTTTATTGATTATTTTATTATTTACTATCATTATTTTATTATTATCATCTCTTTTTATATTATTCATTATATTCATTATTATTATTACTTTATATTATTATTCATTATTTATCGCTTTTTGGTAATTAGCATTATCCGCATATTCTTATTTATTCCGGTATATTATTTATTATCACTATCGTAATCACAAACCACTAATAACACTATCACCAATTAATAATGTCACCAATTAAATAAT
The DNA here is from genome assembly GCA_015478945.1 of Trachelipus rathkii. Taxonomy (NCBI): domain Eukaryota; kingdom Metazoa; phylum Arthropoda; class Malacostraca; order Isopoda; family Trachelipodidae; genus Trachelipus; species Trachelipus rathkii. Next base: position 2,494 of record JABUQX010038722.1, read on the forward strand.
GCAAAAAACGTCATTCCTTATTCCTCGCAACTGCACATTGGATAAAGAAAAGCATGCGAAGAGCAGCAACCGCACCGGAAGCTGTAGTGCGATCGCCGGGCGCTCTATATGCCCGCACACATACATCAAACCGACAAAAAATGTCCGCGAGTCTCCGACGCACCTGACATCGATGTAATAAAAATTCTTCCATTTGACTTGGGACTGACTCCGTTCATGTGTATATCCAAATCTCATCTTAAACTACCCATCTCGCCCCAGAAGTAGCTTCAATAAGTTTATTCCAAATCCAAAATATTATCAAAAGTTTAACTCATTTTTTAATCTAAGAGAGTTATTAGTCACCTCATCAAAATCATTAGTATTAATTATAAATTTTATTAAAGACTTCGATACGAAAATTTTGTTCTTCCTACCACTTAAATTTTTAAATAACACTTTTTCTTTCATTTATATTTTGATTTCATTATCAAATATTTGAAATATTTAAAAAAAAACAAGTTTTAAATGTTTTCTTTAGCCTGATACAAATTTCATACTACTTCTATTATATATACTATGCTTTATATATAGCTATATATATATATACTATATATATAAGCTATGACTATTTATACTACTAGTTACTACTATATATATAATATATATATATATTGTATATAATATACTACTAGTTATATTATATAAACTATCATCATGGCATTCTTACGGTAGAGTTTCGATAGCGATCCGATAGTATCTTCTTAATTTTAGTGAAAACAAAAAATATATCGATAAATCCGAAGCTCTAGCCTATGTTTGAAAAAGTCAGCATTTTTGTGTAAACAAATTAATCTAATATAATTTAGAATCTATACAAAATTTCGAAAACGCTCTCTCGCACACCAACACACACACACACACACCCACACACACACACACACAACAATACTATATATATTAGGTATATATAGATATATATATATATATATACTATATATATATATATACCTAATATTATCATACTACTATATATATATATATACAAATTTACATATATATAATACTAATACGCATATATTATGTAACCTATATATATCATATATGTATATATAATACTAGTATATCATATATATTATACTATATATACTATATTATAATATATCATATATATGTATATACTATATATATATGAATATTCTATATATATATATAGTATATATAATATAAATTATATATATATATATATTATATATATATACTACTATTATTATATATATATATATATATACTATCTATAATATATATATATTATATATATATAAATGATTTATACTTATCTTCGAATTTAAGAATGAAAACGGTTTCATAATGGAATAAATTGCCTTACTTGTTAGATTATTTATAAAGTGGTCAATGAGTATCTTTACATTATATTCAGGTTTTAATTAAGTCCGTATTGTGTGAAATTTACAATCAGTTAGCAGGATACAATCTATTATAGAATAAACTATATTATAAAAAAATATAATTCTTACCTAATCTAGCCGTAAACACCTAAACCTAGCTAACCTTAAACCTAACCCTATCTAACCTAACTAAACCTAAAACCTAACCTAACCTAAACCTAAACTAACCTAACTAACCTAAACTAACCTACCTAACCTAACCTAAACCTAAACCTTACCTACCTTACCTTACCTAACCATAACCTAACTAACCTCCACCTCAACCCTACTAAACAAGTTCAAAATAACCTCTAACATTCAACCCTTAAATCATAATCTAATAGTAACAAATTCAAAAATAAAGACTCTAACATAACCTTACATAATTTACTTAAGCTAACGTAACAATAAGAAAAAGTAAACCCTAATCTCTCTCTCTCTTCTCTTCTCCCTATATAATATATAATATTATATATTATTATATTAGATATATAAATATATATATATAATACTATATATATCTAGTATATATATAGTATATACGTATATATATATAATAATATATATAGTTAATAATTAATTAATGCAGGAAACAAAAAAGAAATTAATTTAAAAAGTTATTCAACATTTATGAACCCACAAATATTCACACCATGCTATTTAAAAATTTTATATTTCTGTATAGGTTATATGATGATACCAATTAATTCGAATTTTGATCCATATATCGCTATCACATTTCTCAAACTTTACCCTAAGACCCATATATATACTAATATATATATGATATATACTATATATATATATGATATAGATAAATAATTAGTATATATATATATATATATTATATATATATATTATATATTAATATTACTATATATTATTATATATATATATATAGTATATATATATTTATATATAGAATGCAATAAACTTAGCAATCAAATTTGTATTGTTGTGGTTCCTCTTTGGCACCCCCCCGGAGTGTGAGCGGGCAAATAGCGCGGCATGCTCATATTCCGCGAAAAGTAATGTAGCATTCGTTTGTACCATAGAATTGCGTACGTGTAATTAAGGTCCAGGTTTCGATTCCCAGAGGGGAAATTCTTTAGGAGTGTTTATTAAATCATATATATACTATAATTAATATATATATATATATATAATATATATATATATATATATATTAATATATATATATAGATTATTAATATACTATATATATATATACTACTTAACTTATATTATATATATATACTATAGTATATATATATATATATAATCTTATACTACTATATATATATATAATTTATATACTATATAATATATACTATTTATAATATATAATATAATATATTATATATATATATACTATATTATAGGTATCACTACTTTTATATATAATATATATAAAATATATATTATTATAGAAAGATTAGAAACAATATTTATCTATAGATATATTTTTTATTGCTGGAAAATAAATATTGATAATCCAGTTTTACTTACCCTTATATATAGGCTATGCCATTTAAGTTAATTACTTATATTTATAGAACCACTTTTCAATTAAGGTAGAACCATGTTATGTTTGATTATTGTCATTCTATGTGATAGTGAGTTATGACGACACGGTAATATTGCATATATTAAATGCTCAAGGACAATTATTGTTCACAGTACGTGTAAGTTTTGATTCAAAGGTGTTTCAATAATGGAAATTGATCTTAATCTTAATAAATTAATATCAAATCTCAATTACGACACGAATAGATATAAAACAGTGTGTTTTAAGCTTTGCAAATAGGCTTACTATTTCATCCATGACGGTCATTGAATTCATCTTGTGAGCGGACTGTTGGAAACTTTAAAAGAATTATTATATTGATATTCGAGCCATGAGAAATATATAATAGAATCAAAATTACAGTATGCGTGTTATCTATATCAATTATTTATAATATTAAATTAGTGTTTATTTATGAAATAATATCAAAGCAAGAGTAATCCTCCCCCCCCATTTGAAATGTTAATATTATGGTTCCTTAACTCTAAATCCCATTTCACAATTGGAATTTTCAAATGCAATTTATATAGGATATATATATAATATTATATTATACTATATATATATACTCATATATAGTATATTAATATATAGTATATTATTATATATTATATATGTATTATTATATTATATACTATAGTTAAAGTGATATAGATATATATATTATTTCATATATTATATAATATAAATTATTTAGTATATATATATATATATAATACTTATATATATTTATATATATTATTTTATAATATCATAATAAAATACTTCTTTTCGTTTCTTTTTTCCAACTCCCGACACAATTCAATTGATGATTATGATTATGATTATAGTTATGATTATCGATTTATTATTATGATATATTATTATTATTATTATTATTATTATATTGTATTATTTTATTATTATTATTATTTTATTATATTATTGATTATTTTTATATCCTATTATTATTTTTATTATTATGATATTTTATTATCTATTATTATTTATTGATTATTATTATCTTTATTTATTCATTATTCATTATTATTCACTATTATTATTATTATTATTATTATTATATTATTATTATTTTATATTATCTATTATATTATTATTATTATTATGTATTTATTGTTATTACTTATTATTATCTTATTATTATTTATGATTATTATTATTATCTTATTATTATTATTATTAATTATTATTTTAATTATATTATTTTATATTATTAATTCATGATTATTATTATTATTATTATTATAATTATTAATTTGATTACTCTTTATTATTATTATTGGTGTGCTGTTGTTGTTGTATGTCAGTTGATGTGTTGCATTGATAGTTTGTTTTTGTTGTTTTGTTGTTGTTGTTGTTTTTGTTGTTGGTTGTTGTTGTTGTTATCATTAATATTATTATTATTATATTATAAATTATTTATTATTATTATTATTGATTATTTTATTATTATTATTATTATTATTATTAATTATTCATTATCTATGTATTTTATTATTATTATTATTTTTATTATTATCTATTATTAACAGGGTTTGTGTCGTGTGATGTGTATATTACGCCTCATAAGAACTCTTATCCATCTATTGCAGAATATCTCTTGTTGCACTGAAAATCTTAATGGAATGCCTCGAATGCCTTTGTTAAAGAACGTTTATACTCTTAAGATCGAGAATTGTCAGCATATACATTCTATAGAATGGTATTACACTGAAAGTTTACTTTGCATTGTGCGTTACTTACTTATGTACATGAGTTTATTCATTACAGCATTTTCATTTAACGATTTTATATATATATATAATATATATAAATAATATTCATCTATAATATATATTCTAATATATGTAATACTAGTATATATATATGATATATTATATATATATAATATATATATATATACTATATATATACTATATATAATGATATATATAATTATATATATATGCAAAACTGAAATTTGGCCAAAAGCAATGGACATGGCGACATCTTATGTTCACAAATGTCGGGATTATAGAATGAACTATTTCGTCGAGCATGGTTATAGGGCGACAAGGGCTAGCAACCCGAGTCCTTTCCTTTTGCTTAGTATTTACTCTTGCGCGGCCAGCTTTAGAATCCTTTATTGAGCCTAGAGCAAGATCAACTGGAGAGCTCCTGTGAGGAGAACGAGTTTGAGGCTAATGAGAGAAGATGTTTCGTTCTCCTGAAGGGCGAACATCCCTCTGAGAGAGTTAACTCGAGGACTGGCGTCTGGAGACCATTGCGCCAAGAAAAGGTTTTCTAGAGTGATTCTAGGGTTAAGCGTTTCTGGCCATAAGAAGAAGATGCTGGTCTAAATGACAGGGCAGAAACAAGAAAAAAAAAAGCCCCTTCCTGGGATACATTGATTATAGAATCGCTATGAAGTTACATAGGATATATATCCCACGTTAAAGTTAGAAAAAGACGACGCAAATGGTACGCGGGTCCATTAATAGACAATCCAAATACGGAATATGCTGTGAACAGGTAGTGCGGTACGGGCGAGCAAAATTGGCAGATGGGCCAGTAGGATCCTGACATCCTGTAGGACTGGGACCAGCGAATTATTGGCTGTTGTAATTGGCGGGGAGGCCGCAGAGGCACAGGCGATCACTTCGTACAAGCTCATTCTATTCAGTGAGAGCGAAAACGATCGTTTGAAATGATATCGGGAGAGGGTAACTAGAAAGCTTTTGGGAAGAAGAACGGACAGTTGGCCACCTCGTGGCTGGCGATCTCGGCGCTGCCGGGGCCCGCAGCGTCTTCGACGTCCGGCCCAGCTTGAGTTGTTTTCTTACAAAGTCCAGGCGAACAGCCGGTGCCGACGAGAATTCGTTTCAGGGGGGCGGATCGGCATTGTGTTCTTAGATAAGGGGCTTTACGAGTGTCTGAAGGGGCACTGAGACAAAATCTGAATAACTGACATAAAGAGTGGTCGTAGTTAGAAGCAAAATAATTACGTAGAGAGGCAATCATTTACAGCCCAATAATTAGCTTTGCCGCGTAAAATCTTTGTATCGAGCGTGGAGGAGGGGCAAGGGTATGGGAGAGGTTTTGGCAGTCAGGAAAAAACAGCAGACGCACCAACAATCCCTGCGTTTTGGCAGTCAACTAATGGCCTTGGGGTAAATCCACCGGGAGATGCGGGAATAAAACAAGACAAGATACCCTTCACAAGCAGTCATCGGCGCTCGCTAGGATTTTCAGGATAGACAGAATCAGGACAGGCACAGGTAGGGATTGTGTATTCCACAGCGTGCATTACCTTCGTACCGCTATAATATATACTACATTATATAATATACTATTATATATATTGAATCATATTCATAATCATATTATATATTATAATTATACCTATATATTATATATATATAGTAATACCTACTAGCCGAGTTATATAATCATACTATCATTATATATCATTATTCAGTACTATACTATTATATATATCATATAATATACATATATTTATAAATACTATATTAATATATAATATATACATCTATGTATGATACTTGAATATACTATAATTATAGTATATATTATTATATATTATATATACTATATATATAGTATATATATATATATATATATTATATATCTACTTTATAGATATATATATATATCGATATTATATATATATATGTATATCATACTATACCTAATATATATATATGTATATTATAATATAAGTATACTATATATATACTATATATTAGATATATATATATTATTTATATATATTATATACTATATTAATAATATTTATATTAATATAATAAATATATAATCTATATATCTATGATTAATATACTCTATACCATATATGCTATATATTTTATATTATATATATTAGACACTATCTATATATATATATATATATATCATTATATACTATCATATATATTATATATACTACTATATCTATTTATATATATATATATAATATATATATATTATATATATACTATACTATATTCTATATTATATAATATATATATCTATCTGAATTATATCATATATCAAGATATATATATATAGTATCGCTCATATATACACTCGTTAATAACTGCTAATATACTATTATATATAGCTACGTCATATTACTTATATAATACTAGGTATATAGTATATATAATAATACGTATTTATCATCAATACTATATTCATATACTATATATAGTAATAGTATTTATATAATATATATTACGTATACTAATATAATATATTAGAACCTTACTCTATATTCCTATATATATATATTATACAATACATATAGGTATATATTATATATCATATATTCTATATATTAATTAAGTATATAAATATAATACTATATATATATTAATACTATATATATATATGATATATACTACTATATCACTATATATATACTATATTATAATATAGTAATATATTATATATATAAGAACTAATATATATATATATATTATCATTATACCTACTATTATATTACTATATATCGTCATCATATTAATATACTTATAATATATAGTTATATTATAATATATATAATATATATAATGAGCTATATATAAATTAATATATATATATATAATATAGATATACTATATACTATAATATATATATAATAGTATATATATATATATATTATTATATATATTATATATACTATACTATAGTATTACTGATATTATCTATATATATATAGTTAGATAGAAAATTAAATTTAAACAAAACTTTTAAGTATAAAAAGTATTTAAATGAAAATGCTAAAAAATTTTATAATAAACAATTTAAATTAAGTTAATTTATTTATTATTATTAAGATTATTATTATTATTATATTTTATCTATTATTATTTTATCTGCATTACTTATTATTATTATTTATTATTATTATTATTATATTTTATTATTATAATATTATTATTTATTATTATTATTATGTATTTTTTGTTCTATTTTTGTCGTTGGATAGTCGCCATTACTGGCAATGTGACATATGAGTTTGCTCACTTACACACAGATCCCATTTTTTTAACATCATAAAAACACTATCATAGCTTATTCGGGCTACAGAGTGTTTTGAAGATTTGCTTGCGTTATTTTGTCCCTTACTCAGATGTGCTCGCATTAGATCATCGTTTTAGATCCTGGATATTTTATTGCGGTGCAACATTCCTCAAAACTATTTATTACAGTTAATTATTTACCATTATAATTATTACAGTTATTTATTATAAGGTTATTGATGCAACAGATATGTTCGTATATTCGCGAGGCCGACACCATCCACCAAGGTGCCTAATTTACTTCGACACGTGAAAGCGTACGAAACTGCCCGATGGATAGATCACACCCCCTCTCATACATCCGAAGGAATAAAAATTAGACTAAAACCACTCTGAACATCCAAAGCCATCTACCGAACACCGCCGGACCATTATTTTTAACGACCTGCTAATTATAACATTTAGTAAATAAGTTTCACTGTTGCCTCTAGGCTTAGATCTACCGAAGAAGAAAGACAGACAGAGCCGTAAAGAAGAGAAGCGACGACACAAAGCAAAGAAGAAGAAGTAACCAAGAGCCAGAAAGAAGCTAACAGCCACAGAAGACAGAAAGAAAGAGCGAACAGGGCCAGGAAACAGAAAGCCAGCAAGAAAGAAGAACAGCTGAACCGAAGAAGCAAGACAACAGAACAGCAGGCATAAAGGAAAGAAAGCACAAACGCGTCATACGAGAAAAAGGAGAGGCCACGTCAGAGCCAAGACAGGACATCAATCCGCGCCGTCGATACACTCCCTCCCGCCGCCCTTCCTGCTCGTGTCCAACTACCAGCACACCCCTTCTCACCTCACGCTGAACACGCCTACAAGCGAAGCAAGCGGGACAGCGACCACGCCAGCACAACGAATAAGTAGGGTTGCACGTAACGCCGCAAAAAGGGACATAGTACAGAGAGAAGACAGAGCATGAAAGCCACTGCAAGCCGGAAGCGAGAAGAACCGGCTCAAGTCGAAACATGAAGACAAGATAAAGCAAGGTAAAGATAGCACAGGAAGAAGGAATACAGCACAAGAAGTTAAGAACGCGAGAGTAACGAGAGAGAAAGAGCAAGGCAACTGCAGACAGAGCCACTGAGAGAAAGCTAAGCAAGACAGAAGAGGCAAGTTTAGCAAGAAATAAAGCAAGAAGCAGTAAGAGAAACGAAGAGTAAGGAAGAAGAAGCAAGAAAAAGAAACAAGAAAAAGACAAAGAAAGAGAAAGAAAAACGTCAGTAAAGCTCTGGTGTTATTTAAAGAGGAGAATAAAGAAAAAGAGCAATAAAAAAAAAGAGAAAAAGGAAAACGAAAGGAAAAGGAAAGCAAAAAGAAAAAGAAAAGAAAAAAGAAAAGAGAGACAGAAGAGAAGGCAAAGAAGAAGAAGAAGAAGAAGCAAGCAGAGAAAGAAGAAAAAATTTTAATGTGAGATAAGTGCCTTTATCTCCCCAAACGAAAGACGAAATTTTTGTCGCAACGAGCTTTTTCCCTTTCTTTAATCTACTTTTTAATTGTGAGGAAATATGGGCTTATATCCCACGAGACCTTGCTTTATTTCTCTTTCCTTCTATCGCCGTGAAATCCTTTCCATCTTCTTCTTTAAATTAATTATTTTTCTCTTTCGGTTTTCCTTTACTCTCAAATCTTCTTTTAACCATCTTTCCTCTTTTCTCTTCAATTCTATTTCGTAGCCTTTCCGTCTTCTCTTCTTTCCCTTTTTTTTTCCTTTTGGCTGTCTTTCCTCTTCTGTCTTTTCCTCTTCCTTCTTATCTTCATCTTCACTTTCCATATCTTCTTTTCTCTATCTTCCATTTTTCTCCCTTCCTTAGTCTACTATGAAAAATTTTAACTCTTTCTTCTTTTCTGTCTAACTCTTCCTTCTCTTTCTTACTTATTAATTATTATTATTATTATTTTATTTTATTATTCAATTATTATTATTATTCATTATTATTATTATTATTATTTGATTTTATCTATTATATCTATTAATGTATTATTATTATTATTATATTCATATTATTATATTATTATTATTAATATTATTTACTTATTGCTTATTCATTATTATTATTAATTATTATTTTCTTATTATATATTTTTGATATTAATTATTATTATTATTATTTATTATTTATTATTATTCATATTATTATTATTATTAATACTTATTATTAATTAATGATTGCTATTATTATCTATTATTTATTATTATATCTATTATTTTATTATTAATTATTATTATTATTATTAGTATTATGTAATTTTATAATTATATTATTATTTTATATTATTATATTTATATTATTATTATTATTTTGAAAATATGTTTAATCAAGAATTTATGATTTATTGGCATTAATTACTCAGAGAATTTTAATTGAATTTTTTGTATTTTACAATTTTTTTGCGAAAAAATAAAATATTTTTTCAATATTTTTTATTTTCCTAACCTCGTTTTTAGTAATAATAAACTGTCCATAATAATAATAATAAATAAAATATAATATAATAATTAATAATATAATAATTAATAATAATATAATAATTAATAATATAATAATAATAATAATAATCAATAATAATAATAATAATCAATAATATAAATATAATAATCAATAATAATTTTATTACAAAGGACATTCATCTTTATTAAACTCGTCAATTGCATACTTCCTCCAATGAGAAGTGCTAGTACGACTAGCCTTTCTTACATAGCCCTCATCCTTTCATTTAAAGAAAAAAAAAAGAAATATGCTCCACTTTCTTCCCAGTCAACCATTGCTCATTCTTGATATGATGTCAATGATTATAGTTTGACATCCACACCTCTCTTTATCTTTTTTCTTTTCCACTACTTTGTTTGCACGCTTTCGATGACCTAGGAAGCTGGTTGTCGTCATTACTAGTCCAGGCGTCTACAAATCTAACTCGCGCTCTGGCCGTCATTAATAGGCTTTCCGACTTTTGACCCTCTAGTCTATCTATATTAATTAATTATATATATATATTATAATATAGTATATAGTGTATATCGGTACCATAACTACTAAGTATAATTGATAATATATAGATATAATATATATTATATATCAATGTTTGCAGTATATATATATACTATATATAATATATAATCTATATATATATAATATATAATAATATATATATCTAATATATATATATACTACTATATCTATATATATATATATAATCAGTATATATATAATATATATATATAATGTTGCGGATAGTATATACCTAACCCGCACCACCGAAGGGCTATATATATATTATAATCTATAAAATAATATATATACTACTATATAACATATATTATATATATATAGTATATATATATATATAAATATTAATATTACTATATATATAATATATATAAATATAATATATATATATTATTATATACTAAGTATATATATATATATATATATATTATATATTAATACTATATAGTATATATATATTATATGCAGTTATATATATATAATATATCTATATATATTATTATATATATTATATATGATATATAATATTAATACTATATATATATAATATATATAGTATAGTGATTCTGTATATACTAATATAATAATATTTAACTATATACATTATGTTCTATAAGCTAATATTTCGAAATACTTTTAGCTACAAATCATCACTGATCTCATATACTAACCTATATACATAATAGTATACTAACCACTATATACGTCAGGAGTATATACTTATATAATTAGATTTTTTGGCCTAATTTACGGTCCTTTTCAAGAATTATTGGCCTCTTGGGCGACTACTGAGCGAAATTGTGGGACTGACTTTGGAAATGACCAAGATGTTGCGGATTCCAGAGTGCAGATTGGGCGGAAAGGCGTTAAGTGTATTGCGTAATCAGCGTAATAAGCACTGTGAGGAGACAGACCAAACTTTTGGATATCACAACTTGCTCATAATTCATTATTAGCAAAAACACATTCAACGTAAACACACATACATAACATACATACATCATACGATACATACATCGCATACCATACATACTACTACTACCAAACAATACATTAGTTAAATCACTAGACATAAGTACATGCATATACATACATACATAAACATACATACATTCATACATTACTACTACATACACTACATACATAACATACATAACTTGCATACATAACATACATAGCTATAAACACACATATATTCTATTTTATACATAGAAATTTAACCATTTGATCTTGCACAAACGGAAGAAGGCACATACATTACAAACACCTCTCTGATAAGGACTAAATAATGAGTCTGAGTCTGAGTCTGAGTCGGAGTCGGAGACGAAATCACTAGATGAATATATAAATATATATATACCCTGCTTGGAAATATGGACCTAAATGTTAGTAGGATTCTTACTGAGAGTATATAAAGATTGTAATCAGGTCATGGT